>JAHBCN010003985.1:0-68590 GCA_019359885.1 Listronotus oregonensis
CTAATGTCTATAAATCGAAGCAAACATAAAAATATGCATTTCTTCAAAAAAAAGGGAAGGGAAAAACTAAAAACAAATTTAAATATTATTAGGGATCAGAAAAAAAGTAACAATTAACAGCCAAAATTTTTTTTAAATATAAATTTTTGTACTGACACAGAATCATTTAAATAATTCACAAGTCAATAATAAATTTTTTTTGTAACAAACCCTCTTAACTGAAAACTTTTATGAGCCGCATATACCCCCTTAACGCGGTCTGGTGCGTTGTCTATCCTCGGACCTTGCCATCGGCCGTTAAAAAATCTTTTTGACTGTGTTTAGTTTTAAGATGTTAAAAAAGTTAACCCCAAAAAGCAAACTCTGTTTTTACTATTAAAATAGAAAATTTCCCCTATATTTTTCTTGCAATTATTTACCCCGACGAAAACCCCAAAAAAAAAAAAATTGTTTTGTTACATTTTATTTTAATTTTTTGTGCCTGGGGTTTTTTTTATTTTTTGCCAGGTTATAGTTCTGTAAAAAATTTTTTTAAAAAAGGTAATTGTCTCGAAAGTTGCCTCCCTCCGTTTTAAAAAAAAAATTTGGGGAACGTTTCGTTTTCGAGATTTTATCGTCAAAGTTGACAATCAACCAACCAATCCCCCTTTTTTTTTGCACACAATTCTTTTTTTACAAAAAATTGTCACACAAGATTTTATAAACCCTTTTAAAAACCTGTATTAATATTTATTTTATAGCTTTTTACCATTTTTGCCCCACTTTCAAACCCAACCATGTATAAAAAAATTATTTCAAAAAGGGGGGTTTTGAAAGTGAAGCTTCCAAGTTAATGGAAAAAGTGTAAAATTAACAAAAAAGGTTTTTTTAGGTGTTTAAAAAATAAAGTGCCAATTTATTAAAAATCATAAATTTTTTAAAAAGGGGGGTGTGTGAAAATGAGATAAATTTGATTTTCATCTTTGATCATGAATATCTCGACAACGAAATGTTGACGATTTTTTTTTGATCACGCCTCAAAAAAAACCCCTAAACCAAATATGGTCAAAACGAATTGGGGTAACTTTCAAGACAATTACAAAAAAAAATTTTCGAAGTATGGTTTAACTATAAAGGGTTATTTAAAACCCAAAAAAAATTATTATGGGAATCCATTGCATTGATAATATATATAATACATGTAATTTTGTTATTATATGGCTGGGAGCTATTTTTTTTTAATACCAAAAAAACCCATTTTTTTTTCTGGTTAAAAAGGGTTAAAAAAGGACAAGTGTAATAATTGCCATTTCAATAGTAATTTTTTTAAGTGGTAGAATTATCTGGAAATTGTGGAAGGCTCACCAGTTTAGTTTGTATTTTATGCTGCCGTATATAGGCGTCTCTTCATTGCTCAAACATAATTGGTAAGTCAATAAATTACCTATTTAGAGGGGGAATCGTAATCAGGGTTAACAACCCGGGGGTGGGGTTTTGTCCAATAAAAAAACAGTGTTAAAAAAATTAGAGGGGGGGGCACAATTTTATGTTAAGTGACCCTTAAAAAATTTAGTAAATTAAGATGACCATGTATAGTATCAACAGACAAGCGGCTAGCGCCACGGTTCCACTTTGGCTTTCACATTGTGCTGGGCATTAGCTCATATCAACTGCACCTAACCTAACATTTTTGTATTGTGAATTTTTAAACTTCTGTGTTGTTGTTTGGAAAAATACGAATATTTATATTATTTGTGGAAATTTTATTGTTATTCGGCATAAAAATGAACACAATTTGTCAAATTGCTGTAAAACATTTAGGATATAACTTAGGGCGCATGTAAAGAAATTTCATCCAGGTAAACCTTTCTCAACTAAAGAGGTAGGGATCAAGAACTTATCTTAAATTTTTTTTTTTAGGTAAATTAGAAGATCTAGCACCTCTTAAGACTTAAATTGCCGCAGTGTGCAATGAAAATATTCTAATCTAACCCAACATGTCAAAAGTATCATAAAGGTAACAAAAAAATTATTTTTTTTGTTGATGTTTTTGGCATTATTATTTGTAATTTTCTTTTTGGAAATTAAATCAACTTATGAAACCAAAGAAATACCCATATGAATGTAATAAATGTCAAAAACATTTTACACACCTACGGCATTTTCAATATCAAAAAAAAATACATGAAGAAAAAAAATCCAGTTGTTTACAGTGCATTTTGTGCAAGAAAGAATCTGATGCAGAATATTTTACCAAAGCCGATTTGTTTAAACATTTTCGAACAAGACATGATATTGATATAATAACAGAACAGCTATGTTTTAATAGCCTAGAAGAATTTAAGATTTGGAAAAGGAAAGAAGAAAACAAAACAAATGAATTATTTGTAAATGCACACGGAACAGACAAAAATAAAAAAAGTACTAGTACAAAGTATAAATGCCATCGATCAGGTTTTTATAAAAGTAAAGGAAAACATTTGCGACATTTAAAAACCCAAGGCTCAAAAAAAATTGATGGCTACTGCCCTTCAGAAATTTCTGTTAAAGAAATTGATGGAATAATTGAAATTCAATATGTTAAAACGCATGTAGGTCATACCACCGATTTGGGTCACCTAAATTTGGATGAGATAGAGAGACATACATTGGCAGTGCGAATAGCAGCTAAAATTCCATTTGAACAAATTTTGGACGAGGTTAGAGAATCAATGAGTGGTACTTTGGAGAGATGTCATCTTTTAACAAAAAAAGACTTATATAATATAGAACGGAGTTTAAACCTTAACAATGAAGCCCGCCGACACTGCAACGATGCAGTAAGTGTAGATGCCTGGGTTAAAGAAATCGGAGTAACAGGATGTGTTTTATTCTATAAAGCTCAGGGAGAATGTTGCAATGAATACCCATTATTAAAAAATGATGATTTTGCATTGATAATCATGAATCAAGGTCAGCTTGAAATGTTAGATAGGTATGGGGATGACTGTATCTGTGTAGATGAAACTTATGGTTTAAATATGTATGAGTTTAACCTAACTACAATTATGATATTGGATGATATGCGTGAGGGATTTCCATGCGCATTTTTAATTTCAACCGAGCTGATGAACATATGATGCACATATTTTTTATGGGTGTAAAAAACAGTTTGGGTAGATCACTGAAAACAAATGTTTTTATGACAGATATGGCGCCGGTGTTTTATAATGCTTGGATTGGAGTGATGGATTTGCCTCTCCACAGACTTTATTGCACATGGCATTTGGATAGAGCCTGGCGTAACAACTTATGCAAAATAAATTCAAAAGGTATGTTTATTTTGTACTTTCAGTATTTAAGGCTCTTTCACATGCATGTTTTTTTGTCATATATATGATATATATATGATATCATTGTCATATATATAATGACACTGACAACCAATTGTGCATGTGAAAGAAAATAGTTTTTAAAAATTGCCATAAATAAACATCTTGATCTTTCTCCATGCATGTCAACACTTTCGGTAGTACTTACCACTGTTCTTTATTCCAGGTGGCAGTATATAAAAAACTTCGGACTTTACTTCAGGAAACAGATAAAAATGCGTTTTCGGCCATGATTAGTACCTTTTTAGCTAATTTGTTAGAAGATCCAGACACAACCGATTTTGCTGAATATTTTCATAAATACTATACCAATAATATTGATTCATGGGCCTACTGCTACCGTGTAAATACTGGCATTAACACAAATATGCACATAGAAAATATGCCCGGAGCATCAAGTATATTTATTTAAATGGAAAAGTCAATAAACGACTTGATCGTTCCATATATATTTTAATGAAATTTGTCAGAGACAAATTATTTAGTCGCTTAATAGTTTTGAATAAGGGAAAAGTTTCCACAAAATTAAAAGAACTAAGATCAAGACATAAAACCAGTGATATATTAAACGTCAATTCGGTAGTAGTTAGTGAAACTGGTTGGATTGTACCATCATCATCCACAAAAGACCTGTACCAAATTGAGGAAAGGCAGAAACATTGTAACTGCAAGCTGGTGTGTACTTACTGTGATAAATGCATTCATAATTATTCCTGCTCATGTTTAGACTCTTCAATCAAATGGAACATGTGCAAGCACATACACCTTGTATGCAAATTTTTGAAAACACAAAATGTTTATGCCAGTAGTAACCATCAGGAAATTTTTCAGTGTTTAGGTAGATAGGCTATATAATATATGGTCAAAATTTTAAATTCATTGATGGCTAGTGTGTATACATGCTGTCATTCTCATTTAATTTTCTATTAGTTAAACTAGGATCCAATAATGGATAATCCTTAACGATGGATCCATCCTCAGTTAAAGTGGTTAATCTAAGGGTCCAGCAATGAATTTAAAAATTGCTATAAAATATTATTATATTTTATATTATATTTTGTCAGTTTGACAGGAAAATAGTAACTTACGTCAGTCAGGTATTTCTATTATTTCATATTTCTCTACCTAGATAATAAACAATTTTATATTAGTTTAATTTTGTCAGTTTGACAAATAAACTCCAGGGCTACTATTGGATATTTCAAAATATTTGACAAATGAGTGGGAAATGACTAATGTTAAAATCTAATCAAATCAAATATGGTAAAATAAATCAGTGTTAGTGGTAAAAAATAGTTATTTATGCAATAAGTGTGTAAAGTGATACTTTGTTTACGAATAGGGCGTTTGTCGCCCAAGGCGTGTATAAAGCCACTTTTTTTCGTATTCGTAAAAACTATGATTTTACACACTTGTTGTATAAACTTCAATTAAGAAGGGCAGGGGTAGTACATAGTAAAAGATATGGTAAAAAAACTTGGTAATTTGTTGGTTGTACCAATTGTAGCTACTACTTTAGTTAGTAATGTGCTACAATCACCCTGCACATGTAAACTTCCTACCAATTTCATTTCCAGTTTTATTTGTTTACAAAGTAATATTTTTTGTAGATGACAAGCCCTATTTAACAATTAAAGAAAGCGTTGATACCCAAGAAGAAGGAACAATCATGAAGGCACTGTCTAAATCAAAAGTAAATGAAAATGATAATTTTACAAGAGATAGAAAAATTTAAACTGGAATTGTTGGAAACTATCAACAGCCTTGAGTGTTCTGAAGAGTTAGACCTAGCAAAAAAAGCATTAGCTCCTCTTGTGTTCACTTTAACAGCATTCAGGAATTTAAAAAATAAAGACATTTGTAAGGGAACTAAAAATGTTCCCCATAACAAGAAGATTTCCCAACAACGACGGCTGTTTAAGACCAAAAAAGACGTGTAGGTGCCAAAAAGATAGGATAACCAAACCAGATAGTCAAAAAGTTAATCAAATGGCATTAAATCTGTTACAAAATTGGAATAAAATATTTTTTCAGCTTAAAGAATGTTTTCTCTACCCCAAACCCATAGTATGCCTTAATTAAAAAATCGTCACTAACCTATCTCCATGTACGGGCTGTTTTAAATTTGTTTATTATAATTGGGATTTCGAAAACGGTGAAAAATAGAGGAGAAGTTTAGATTGAAAAGTTGCGCATATATTAGTGCCTAGTAAGATGCTGAACAAAAATTTAAAATTCCCGTGTCGTTCGAAAAAAGCAAAGTTTAGCTTTTCTATTTTTTTTTTTTCTGTTTTTAGCTTTTTAAAAAACCCAAGTAAATAAATATCCTTTTTTAGAAGATTTTCCTCCTCTACAAGTCAAATTTCAATCCAACTTCTCCATCTGTCTGAGCCCATCAACTTTTTCCCAAATTACCGACCGGGTTTTTTCTCCACAGGTTTTAGAAGTTTTTTGTATTATTTTTTTGTTTCGCACCACTTGTGATTATTTTCGTATTTAGTCTTTTGTAACATAAAATATCATGCAAAATATAATTGTCTCAAACCTGATCCCCCAAAATTTTCTATGGCAACTACCTTAAATATAAAAGTGATCACAAGAAGTGGAACAGTATATATTATATTATAAAGGCAATCAAAAATGCTCTCTAACCTGTAAAAATATCAGGCCGAATTTAATTTAAAAAAGGTGATGATGATGGGCCTTTATACAGACGAAACGTCGGATTGAAATTCTAACAACCGCAACTTTCCCGATTTAAAACTTCTCTATCTCTTATCTTTTTCTGAAATCCCAATGATGAGCAACTATTTAAAACACCCTGTAGACAAGGTTTCATCAACTTATAACCAACTATAACCATTACTTCTTTAACACCCCAAAAGTTATAAAAAATTAACTTTTGCTTTTTAAAATATTAAACATCCCCCAAAAAATGAACGGAAAGGGACAATGTAAAAACAAAGGGGAAAATTGCAGCCGCCTGTTATCAACAGTCATCATTTCCGCGCCAAATGACAAATATTTTAAAATTAATTACTCTAAAAATCTGGTTTATAAAAATTATACTAGATTTAAGGATTATTGTAAAGGCATGATAGTACATAGTAAAAAGAAGTATAATTATAGTATGTATATGAGTTAAATTATAGTACAGTTGCCAACCCTGCTCGTCATATGGTGATATAATGTTATATCAGTAGATGGGCTTTGGAAAAAAATATTGAAATGGAATTATTGAAACGCACAGTATGATGCTTGGTGTCTTACTTTTTATGCAAATTTGAAATCAAAACGTCAAAGGATTGGTATTTTGTACAATATTAATGCAATTAATAATATAAGTTCCTTTAAGAATCACATTTTTTTTTCACTTTTAATACAGAGAAAGTAGCAAATTACATTATAACATAACAAAATTTGAACTTGATTTGAGCACTGAAGACCAGCAGCTGTCTTTACAGAAGGAACATTTCATCAAAAGATGTATTTACAGCTCCAGTCAGTATTACTATATGTATTTAATTATACAGAATTTTATGATTTTCCTAAAATGGATCTGATTTCATTCACGACAGTACAACTTAAATTAAAAGCCATACAAAGGACATCCTATGGATATAACAATGGGTCCTTGTGAGGAGAAAGAGCTTAAGTTGGGTTCTCAGCGCCAGAACAATAATAGTTACACAAAATGAACTTTTCCTAACGTGTTCGATACAAGATTTTTTCTAATTTTAAATATATATATATATAATAATTTTAATACCGTACACCTTTTCACACACACATTTCTTTTCGCAGAGGCAGCCTTGCTGTCCGAACAAGCGTTCGAGATTGGTCGGCGTGAAGGGGTATGCACGCCGCCCACAGATCAGTACACAGCGGCGTATATACCCCTTCCCGCCGACCACCCCACCGCAGGAGACTTAAACACCTATTCTTTCTCTCGCACGCTTATTCACACGGCCGAGTGGCATTCTGTCTCTAGGTATGTACTCGAAGATTCTATGAGCGAACTGAATACTTATGTTTAAACAAGGTGTTGTAATTGTAATCGTCCTAAAATTTGCTTTGGTCGTTGGGCCCTTTCAGCTAAAGCCATAAAGCTTGGGGAAAAAAAGCATACAAGCCCGCATAGTTCTAGGTCCTATAATAAAGAGAAGATTTTTGTTTACTGTCAATCAGCTGTCAGGCCGTCACCGCACCTTTATTGAAAAAAGGAAAAAGTATGATACGTTTTTTTTTTTTGTATAAAACGCCGAAAATAAACTAGGCGTTGGTCCAGAATTCTGTTATTATGGCATTCCATATCTTAAAATACCTTAACTCTTTGTCAAGAATAGAAACACCGAGTTTCCCTACATAAAATATTTTTAATCGGCAAAGAGCAAGACTTGTAGTGTTAACATAAATAAAACTTTGTTAATAAATACCTAGGAAAATGTACGCTTATCGTCCGAATTGCAAGAAACTGTTCCTATTGATGCTTATAATAATGCAGCTACTTTTAATAGCATCTTATTTTTTACTATATAAACCAGAAACCAAAGAGAAACTAACTAAAATAGCTTTTTTACCAAAGATGAATATTCCTAATCAGCAGGAAGGACGCTTGTATTATACTCTCAAGGATATAGTTAATTTAAAGAAAGTGAATTCAAGAGGTTATTTTTTGGATTTTAATTCAAGTATGTGCTTTACTGAAGGGACTGACATAAGGACAATGATAGTAATAAAAGGAATTAATTGGAAATGTAACTGTTTACCAGGTAAGTAAATAATATAAAGATATTGAGAATGGTTGCTATATAGTTTTAGAAATAAAGTGTACTGACTAAACAGCTACCTTATTTGGAGGCCTTAGTTCAAAAGACGTTAACTACAAAAGTTATTAATCACAAGATTCTACCCTTTTTAAAAAATGGTATTTCTATTAGAAATTTTCAAAAAGATAGCAGAGAGACAATATTTTGACCTCACATTGAGATATTAATAATTCCACAGAGGCCATGGAATTTGACGAGATTTAAAGTTGCAATGTAAAATATATGGTAATTGTCTTGAAAGTTGCCTCCTCTCCGATTTTGACCAAATTTGGTATACAGGGTTTTTTTAGAGTGCTGATTAGGAATCTGAAAAAATATTTTGGTAAAATTTTACTTTACGGACACCACGCCGATTTTCATGAATGACCATACAAAACCCAGCTTACCTGGGGCGGTAGTGAGCGATCTCCTGGTCAGTCTCGGAATTTGGTTTGGTATACCGATGGATCCAAGACTGATAATGGAGCCGGCGCAGGAATACATGGTATGACCCCAGGTTTAAGCTTATGCTTCCCTGGGAAATATGCCACTATTTTCCAGGCGGAAATATATGCCATTGAACTTTGTCTGCGAGAGAACTTGAGGAGAGGATATAAGGGCAGGGACATTACTATCTTCTCTGATAGTCAAGCGGCCATAAAAGCTTTGGCATCCCAACAAGTCAACTCAAGGTTGGTTTGGAACTGTCTGCAATGCCTCCTAAACCTGGCTAACCACAACAAAGTTACACTTTTGTGGGTGCCAGGACACAGGGGAATACAAGGCAATGAAAATGCAGACTCCCTGGGTCCTGAACCTGTTTTTGGAATACTTACCAAAAGCCTCGGTTCGTGGCTACATGACTCGGTGGATTCAAACACAACATCAGTCATACTGGAACCACATTCCAAGGCAACATCACAGTAAATCAATGTTGGACTCACCATCAAAAGCATTGACAAGTGAATTACTAAAACTAAATAGGAATCAGATTAGAGTAGTGACAGGATTAATAACCGGACACTGCACTCTAAGAAAACATATGCACACTATGGGCATCTATAGAGAAGAACCCATTTGCAGACTATGTGACGAAGAGGAAGAGACAGCCTCTCACATCATATATGAGTGCCCTGCACTTACATACTGGAGAACAAATCAAAACCTCATGGTGGACACTAAATCAATCAATCAATCAGGAATCTGAAAACGGATAGGTCAAGTCCTCCTTCTATTTGCACATAATTCTTGATTTTTACACTAAATTGGCACACAATATTTCACCAACACCTTTTAAAAACTTGTTTTTTTTTTTATTTATTTTACACATTTTTTCCATTTAATTGCAAACCTCCACTTTCACACGCCACAATGTGGCCGCAACCACGTATACAATAGGAATTTTATAAGCCAAGATGGCCGCTGCCTTTGAACTTGAAAGTTCACAATTTAATGGAAAAAAGGTGTAAAATAAATAAAAATACAAGGTTTTTAAAGGTGTTTATGAAATATTGTGTGCCACTTTAGTGTAAAAATCAAGAATTTAAAAAAAGAAGGGGAATATGGTGAAAATGAGGTTAGTTTGATTTTCAACTTTGATGATGAATATCTCGAAAACGAAACATTGCCGAAAAAATATCTTTTCAGATTCGTAATCCCTAAAAAAACCCCGTATACCAAATTTGGTCAAAATTGGGGAGGAGGCAACTTTCGAGACAATTACAAAATATACTTTAAATATGTAATATTATTTGAGACAAAAAAAGTGCAGATGAAGTAGTTTTTACCAGGAAAATCGCAATTTAAATTATAAAAATTGGTCAATAGTTGACATTTTAGGCTTCATTGAACTTTAACGTATTTTTTAAACAGCAATATTTCGATGTAATTTTTTTTTCACTTATTTGTTACACCATAATAAAATACATAGGGCCTAAAAAAGATTTTTCATTCACATTATCACAAAATAAAATATTTTTTTTATTTGCCAAATAAAATATACTAAAGTAATGGCTGACTAACATGAAAAAAAGTGAGAAAGAATACATTAGAAAAAGATAATACAATGCTGTTCTGTTGACTTGTCCGTGCTTGAATAAGCAATGTTGCCAGGTGTTTTCTAATAATTTGTTATTAAGGGTTGTTTTTTTTTCGTTTACTAGAAATCAAGTTTTTTTTTATAGAAAAAAACTAACCAGGACTTACAAACAACAACTTCCAAACTATTACATAGTTCTGCTTAGTTCTTTTTAACTTTTCCTCGTTAAATTGTAAGTTTTCTCTATAATAAATATACCTTCGAACAAAGTGAAAAAAAAAAGTCTAATATTCTAATTTTATGATTCTTTATAGCCAAAATAGATTGGACCCCACTTCCAGGTAATTACCTTATTTAAAAATGTATTACTTATTTGCGTATTATTTTTTAATCCATAATGCTTTAAAGCTAAATTTAAATCTTTTTTTTATCCGACAACGTCGCAAAATCTGGCATTTTACTTAACCAAAAACATGGAGTTTTTTAGACTTTTATTTTCATATTTTTCTGCAAAATTGCATTTTTTCGGATTTTTCTTTTTTAAATCTACTAAACAAAATGTGTTATTTTTATCTGTATTTTTTTTTCAAATCGTTGGACGCTAAACGACAACGGACCCGACATTTTATTTTAAGTATTTACGATTAACGTGTATACGTGTAATAAATACATGTGCCGCTACAAGACGTTTACAGTGTTGCCAAACGGAAATTCTATTAACTTATACGAAAAAACTGTGCCATTATCATTAAGATTATTTTCATTAAATCAACAATATTTAAAATTTCAACCAGTTACAAAACGCAATAAAAACATACCCTATTTTGGCTCTAACTTGGCTATACTTTTTTTTCATTTTGTTTGACGGCATATTTATGATAAAAAAAATTAACAATTTACTGAGGAAAACCTAACCAGGAACCAACCAGATCTAGGTAATAGTTTGGAAGTTGTTGTTTGTTAGTTCTGGTTAGTTTTTTTCATATAAAACTTCATTTCTGTTAAATGGAAAAAAACAACTATCAATAATAATAAATTATTAGAAAACATCTGGCAACATTGCTTATTCAAGCAGAGACACGTCAAAGAACGGCATCGTATTATCTCTTTGGTTTATATTTTATGTACTATGTTTCCTAAATTTACTTAAAAGATTAAAAATTTTGAATTTTTCGAATGGGTTCAATCCATATCAAATCGACCAGGCGATTGTTTCGACCATCTCCATTTTGATTATTTTTAATTTATTCTGCTTACCAAAAAACTGAAAAATTTAAAATTTTAGAATTTTTTGACTACTGGTTTTTGGTTTTATGAATTTTTAAAATAACAAATTTGTAAAATTTTGTTCATGAGGGGTTCTAATAAAAAGCTTAATTTTTTTGAAAACTATTACAGCTACCGATATGACGATACCTTGTTTTAAAGGTCTTCTAAATCCCCTTTAAACGATGTCCCCAAGCTTCATTTTTTAAAAAAAAATCGAATTTTAAAAAAATTTTTTTTTTCAAAAATTTTAAAATACCCTATTTTTGTTTTTTTCAAAAAATTACATTTTTCTTTATTGTTTTCTGAACATATTTGCCAAATTTTAGGAGGAAAATGGGGTTCTTGTTCAAAAAAAATTATCAAAAATACCTATCTCAATTAAATTTCCCTATTGGTACTCACAAAAAAAAGGCAATATTTTAAAAACGTGTATAGCTAATGCAACCAGCGATATCTTTTTTGGGGAATCTTTAAAACTCATTAAACTGATGTATCCTGTGAAAATTTTTTCTCAAATATTATTTTATTATTATTAATTTTTAATAATATTACCTATATCTCTAAACTTAAAACAACAAAAATTTTTTTTTTTAAAGTTTATTAAAGAGAAACAACATAATTTTGAGAACCCTTAAAGGGACAAACATCAATTTGTAAATAAAATATATATATATATATATATATATATATATATATATATATATATATATATATATATATATATATATATATATATATAAAAATATATATAGAATAAATATAATATTTAAAAAAATAAATTCCTCTGTATCTACAAAAACTAAAAAAAAATTTTAATTATTATTGATATCATTTTTATGTAATGTTTGTTTTACAAAATATTTTAATTTTAATTAAAAAAAAATACATATAATATATATATATATATATATATATATATATATATATATATATATATATATATATATATATATATATATATATATATATATATTATATTTGTTATTTTTTTTTAATTAAACATTAAAATATTTTATAAACCATTTTAACGGATATCAATAATATTCATTTTTATTTAGTTTTATTAATACAGAAATCTTTCCCTTTTTTTTTGAAATAATATGTTCGCAGGTCATTTGGATGAACTTTTTTAATATTGAGGTTTGATCAATTACCAAATATCGCAGGTTTGGATAAGAACGATGGCGCAGGTCCATGTGGATGTGGAAAGTAATTTTAAACTCTCCACTTTCTATGTTTTTCCATTATACAGCCCAGCCACCAGAATTGTCATATTGAATTGTGCAAATCCAGAATCAATTTTCTCAATTTCTGTTGTTGCCAAACCAGCAGCTGAAACTATTCTGAATGTGTTCCTTATAACTCAAAGAAAAAGGTTTAACTAAAATTTTGAATTCTGATATGGGGATTAAGCATGTAATTTTTTGTGTTCCTGGTATTGTTTGGGCATCAAGAATCTTTTCTCAAGATATTTTTCGTGGTTTTGGTAGTCATCCGTCGTACAAAATTTAAAAACAATACCGGGAATATTTTTTTTGCAAATGCAAAAAAGATGTTCTGGGGTCATAATTTGCTCTTCATATGGTCTTTGAAGACTTGCCTTGGCAGCCAACCTTTTTACAGTTTCCCCCTAAGCCATACAGGCACTTTTTCCGTGGGAAGTAGCAAAAAAATGCCATTCTGCTTTAATTCCAAATTCCTTAAAATGGTGACAAATTTAAGAAAGTTTTTTTTTATTTTCAGCAAAATCCCCAAAATTATAAGGGCTTCTCCTATACTTGAGCATTTTAACTTCATTTAATATTCTATATTCTTTTTGCATGTTTGCAAAAAAGAGTATTTTAGTTTAAGTAAGTCTTGGGGAAATTCATCAATAAAATCACTTGTGGATTTGATTATTGTCTCCATAACACCTGTCTACTGTAATCCACTTTTTATAGGTCCAGTGTCAATCGCCTTCCCCCAAATTTATCTTCTAAAATAGTTTTAAATTTTCAATTCCAGGGCACATTTCACATATGTGTCCAAATAACAGTCAACACCTGGTGGATTACAAATCATTTTGCCTAATAAGGAATTGTAATCAGGAAAAATAGGAACTTTCCTTGGTCATCGGTAATTAATTGTTAATTTTGGCCCCATTTCATCAGCTTTATGTTCTGGTGAGTTTGCAAACACACACTGTGTGTGTTCCGCTTTTCCGGCTAATATGCAATTTTTAGGTCGCAATTCACAAAATTTGGATAATCCGATTTTTATATTAGGGTGCTCTTGTTTAAAATGCAAATAAATTTCTTTTACCTTAGCTAAAACCAATCTTTTTGCAAGTATTCCTTGGCTCCACCTTCTTTCCTAATTACAACAAAATCTTTTTCCAGGCATCGCCCTACTAATATCGTCCCTTAAATAAAATGAAGAAATAATTTGAGCCACGTTTTCGTCAAGAGTTTTGCCGGGCTTTGGATTGGGTGTTGACAGTATTCCTTTTTCTTTCACAATTTTTTTCACCATTCTGGCCATGTATTGTGAAACACCAAATTCTGTGCAAATTTTTTCCCTGCTCCAACTAATGGGAAGACAAGATAAAATGAGTATTTTTTCAGTTCTTTTTGTTACTTTTAAAAATTTTTCCTTTAATTGTCTAATTACTTCACATTCATCCATTGCACTGTTTTCTTTGTCATTCTTCACTGTAGCGATACTTTCTTCCATCAATCTCTTGTCTAATGCAATTTTCACCTTCTCAGCCTTTTCTTTGGACAGACGTTTTCGTTTTATGGGTGATTCCCCATAAATTGGAGAGACTGATTTAAAAGTTCAAGGACTTATCTTCTTCCATTTTATAGTCAGAATCGGCACATCCCAAACCAGAGGGTCTGTAACAAAAACGATTAATTTAAAATTATTTTTAAATGTTAATTTTTAATTTAATAATTACAAAAGGCAAATTAACGGTTATTTTTTTTTTCAAAATAATAGCTTTTTTATTGGATTTTTTCTTAAATGGCAATACTACTTGCTATGAAAAAAAAGTACAACTGGCAACTTACCCCAATTTAAAGGGATGAGTCATAGAAACACTCATCAAACCTTCAAAAGAATTCCGCCGCTGTCTCTCTTTTAAATCCTTACTCTTTGATTTAATGTATATGGTTAATACAAATCACATTTTTCATATCTTTGTAAAAATTCATTATTTCAGTACGAAATTTTGACATTTCAAATTAGAAATTAACTAAAAAAATAATTAATAAAAAAATATTATTTTATTATTACTTACCCTGGTTCTGGGGATGCCTGCTCTTGTGAATGTTCTTTTGAGTTTTTTTATCCTGCAATTATCACATATTTTCATGCCACTTTTTACACCTTTAAACGAACACATCCACTTTGTTACGTTTCTTAGCTTTCCCGAATGTTTATTTTGATTTAAAGGGTTGCAACAAAACGCCGAAATTTTCCACTTTTGCGTATGGTCTGCCATTTTCGCAGTTTTAGAAAGAAATGACAAAATATAAATACCAAAGCCCTGTCCTTCCTTTTCGCTTACTCTAAATTTTCCTGTTTAAACAAGAAATTTCCTGTTCGGAAATCTTGAGTGGGAATTGGGAGAACCAATCAGAAGTAAAGGGGCGTGATTTTAAGATTTCAGGAACAAACAAGCTCATTTGAAAAATATGTTTTAAAGGAAGGATTTAAGAATCTAAACAAGAAAAAACGTGTTTTTTTTTATAATATTTTTATTACTATATTCTAAAACCATTTAAATAAAATCCAAACTAAAAAAGTGTAGGTGTTATGTGACCCGTAATTTATTAGGTTTTAAAAGGCCTTTTAAACAAAGCATCGCTTATTAAAATATCTATCTTAGTTTTCAAAAATATTCCTTTTTGTGAGTACCAATAGAAAATTTAATTGAGATAGGTATTTTTGATAATTTTTTTAAACAAGAACCCATCATTTCTCCATCCTAAAATTTGGCAAATATGTTCAGAAAACAATAAAAGAAAAATATATAATTTTTGAAAAAATCAAAAATAGGGTATTTTGAGATTTTTGAAAAAAAAATTTTTCTTCGTAAATCTCGAATTTTTTTTTCAAAAAAATGAAGTTTGCGGCACATCGTTTTAAAGGTATTTAGAAGACCTTTAAAACAAGGTATCGCTCATATCGGTAGCTGTAATAGTTTTTAAAATATTAAGCTTTTGTTAGAACTCCTCATAACCAAAATTGACAATTTTGTCATTTTCAAAAATTCATAAAACCAAAACCAGTAGTCAAAAAATTCTCAAATTTTAGATTTTTTAGTTTTTTGGTAAGCAGAATAAATGTACCAAAAATCATCAAAATCGGAGATGGTCAAAACAGAAATCATCTTTTTTGTGGTTGATTTCATATGGATTGACCCGAATGTATTATCAAAAAATAACAAATTTCATGGGTGGTTTTCTTGACAAGCATCACATAAG
Source organism: Listronotus oregonensis (assembly GCA_019359885.1). Taxonomy (NCBI): domain Eukaryota; kingdom Metazoa; phylum Arthropoda; class Insecta; order Coleoptera; family Curculionidae; genus Listronotus; species Listronotus oregonensis. The sequence goes on from JAHBCN010003985.1 coordinate 15,935, forward strand.
ATACTACTTAATATTTTTATTGGCCAACATATCAAAAGATAGCAGACAGACAACCTTAATAATTCCACTTGGTTTTTTTCTAACTGGAACAAGTCTCTTGAGGTTCTTAGTGAATTCGAGATTGTTTCACTTGACCTATCCATTTGTCCAATTGTGCCTTAATGCACTCTATAACATACTTCTTTGCTGGAGTCTTACATGTAAACTTTGTTCCTGGCTTAACAGTTTCCTTTCTTATTGATTTATATCAGTTATTGTAGCTTTTCACACTTTTAGCTATACCCCAAGTTTTCCTTTCACAATCACCCAATTCATAGTTTTGCAGACAATAGTACCTTTTTAGTGATGTACATCAAGTTTTACTTCTTAAAGACAAACTATCACTTTTCATTATAAAATTTTATTCCAGTATTGAATCAATGAATTTTCGAAAAAATATCCCCAATTGGTATAAACACATTATATCTGTAGCAACAGCAAATCACATCCTCTTTGAAATATTGTCCCATGTCTGGGGGATGACATATTCCATAACTCATCAATTCTTGATTCCATCCAAAGAAAAGCCGTTGCACTATTAATTATCCCACTTAGTGGCAAGGCGTCCGGTCATCTGTAGATTCGCCAATGACTAGAGACAATTTTAAAAATAATTTGCATGCAATTTTAGTGCCATATAATCCTAATAATGTGATACTGACAGCAAAACCTGAATCAGAAATGTCAAGAAACCATTGACGAATGGAAGGAATCGCTAACATTTGGCGCGTCCGTAAGCAGACCTATTCTGTTGTCACGTCCCCCTACTCTACTCTTTCCTAGACATGCTGTCAACATAAAAGAATCGCCAGATTTGGAGATTCCTCGGCAGTCGGAATCGTTCGGTTTCTGTCGGAAAGCTTCGGGTCTTAGCAGTGCTGCCAACGTCGCGCTCGTTCCCGTATTACGTCTGTCCACTGTTTAACTGTTTAAATCAGAACAGATTAATTTTATGTAGCGAAGCATTCTGGTAGCACTGAATAGTAGCGTAGCTCTTGTCATCACAGTGTTCCAAAAGCAGTTTTAGCAGCAATTTAATACTAAAAATGCTCATAAGATCAATTAATAGATCCACTCATATTTATCCTCTGTTGTTGTTAGCACAGCATTTGCTTCGAGGAATTAGCCAATATACATTTTCCTCTCTCTTCCAATAGAGTAACTGTGGTGCCACTCTTATGCATCTCTTTACTGTCCATCTGGAGGGGCCCTTAGCTTCCTCCTTTGTTTCTTCATTCATAGAGAATCTAGACTGCCTAATCTGCTGCCTGCAAAGGTTTTCCTTCTCCTGTAAACTTCCTAACTTTGCTCCCTCTGTAAATAAACAGAATTTCTAGACACTCAAAACAGTTCACTCAAACTTAGTACTTAAGCTTTAAGCCTGCATGGACTGTCTTAAGATTAAAAAATAATAATATTACTGCTTAGAATTCTAAGTCTTAATCTGCAGAATATTGGGTTTAGGACGATTTTTTTTAACTTTTAGGTTGGCATGGCCCAGACTGTGGATACCCAGAAGTATTATTTCGAGCCCTTCTCGCCAATAAAAGGCCGGTGCAGTTAAAGGGCCCAGGACCTTTTCAAAGAAGACTTATATACATTTTTAAATATGACAAATGTAGTGAAACACTAGCAGACATAAGAATAACAGCATTAGGTGATATCATAGACTTGTTTGTATTGTACGAAAATGATAACAACTATATGGAAAATCAGTTGAAAAATAAAATGTTTAAAGAATGGCAGCATAAAATTTTGTATATTGCTAATAATACAGAGAAAAATGTCTGGAAACTTGTTGAATCTCAAATAAAGAATCTCAGGGATAATGACTATATTATCTCCAGCCCTTCGAATGAAATACCGGATAGGGCATCACTGATCTTTTTGAAATTTTATGAAAACGTACCAGAACCGATTCATTTTCGCCTGAAGTGGAGTGTGTTTGGATTTTTTTGGATTTATCCGAAGAAAACCATTATTTCGGGGGGTGCTTGCACGATAGCTTACCTCAGAGATATCCTTAACAACGATTTAGAAGCCCTTACTAATAATAAAACACTTGCAAACCTATCCCAAAAGGGTATTACCTTAGGAGACCTTAATCACACAGGTGGATGGTTTTGTGAGTATTGCGCCCCTCCTGAAGATATAATCGAATTTTTGACGAGTTACAGATCAAGACATCTTATAAATTGGGAAAAAATTGGTACAACAAAAATTACTCATAAATTTATAGAGAATCTTATAGAGTTGGGTGTTTATATTGATGGAAAGACGGAGTTAGAAAGAGGTCATAGATATTCGGACCAAGATTTTGCACCTCCCTATGTATTGGAAAATGATTTTAAGTTTGATTTTCTGCTAGTAAATTTTTATTCTCAGAACGAATATTACATGTAGTTTTTTTTGATTTGAGCTAAATTTACAGGTATAAATATGAAATGTGGTTGAGGGTATTAAACTTTAAAGACTGAATTTTCTTTACAATACAGGGCTGTAGCCAGAGATGTATGAAGTTACATGCGTTTTTTTTTATAGTCTAAGATCCGAATTAGGGACGACCTTCATCCATCAGCCAACGGATGAAAACTATTTTTTTATTAAAAATAATATGTAGATTATTTTTTGAGCGGAGATGGCAAAAATGACCTCCACCACTGCAACCTTGCCAGATTTATTGTGGTGAAAAAAAAATATGTAAATAAAAGTATCGTGAATGGGTAGCCTAAAAAATTAGAGTCATAAATAAAAAAATGAAAATTTTTTGATACTCCCTGTTTAATGACAATTTTTATTTATTTTTTTGTTCTACATGAGGGTACTAATATAGCACTATGTTTTTTTCTTCATTTTCATAAATAAACCCTTTGGAAATTTTTATAATTTGAAATTAAAGAAATTATTAAAAATGTTATTTATAAATGAAACTGAAGAAAAAATATGTAGTAGTATATTAGTATTGTTATGTAGAATCCCAAAATAAGACTTTACATTATACAGCGATATTCAACAATTTTACATATTTTCTTTAAATTAATCATAGTCTTGACTGTAATTTTTAGGCGATACTTTTATTTACATATTATATTTAATAAAAAGTAGTTTTTATCCGGTTGGCGAATGGGTAAAGGTCGCCTCTGAGATTGGGGGCACTGCACTGCACCGCCTAGCCCTCCAATAGCTACGCCACTGAAATTTACTTTTTCACATTGAAATGTTTTATGTGCCATGCTAAAAGGTTCTAAGCGCCAAAATTAAAATTGTAAATTTTTGTAGACCTTCGTTGCAGTTTTTTTTTTTTCTTGAGGGGAACGCTTATGCTCACCCCGCCACTATTTCACGCGGGATAGTGTAGGACTCTGTGGTTCTAACCAACAGCATACCCACTAAAACCCCTCTTTCTCCTTAGAGTGACCTTGAAAGGTTACGAAGTCGTCTGTTTGACATTTCATCATAACCTTTTGCCATAACAGTGATCATGTTTGTTGTCTTCGATCTTTTTTCTTCCTCATTATAATATTCCTTATATATTCATGAACTTTGTCGTACGTTTCCTTATTTGTTAACATTACTTCGATGATATTGTCAGCATTTAACTCCATATTTATTTCTTGTGTTATTTGAGCACACTCTTCAGCCCATCTGATCTCCGCAGTAATTACATGTGTCTTCTTGTGTTTTTCCCATCTATTTAGCATAGGTGTTAAATGATCCGTGTGCTGAGAAAAATTGAGTAGTAAAATAGTCCACCCTTCTATATTTACAATCTCTCCATGCTTTGATGTTCGGTATTAATCTTTTCGTCCATTGTGCCGTTTTTCTATTTTCATCCCATACTCTCTGCCATTCTTCAATTGATCTCCTTCTGGCATTTTTCTGCACTTCTTTAATATGGCCTTGTCCTGTTGCGTGTAGGTATCTTCTCTCTCTCACCATTATGTCTATCGGTATCGGGCCCGTTATTACCTGTATTGCTCGGTGTGGAAACAGTGCGGTATGCGCTTGCCACTCTTAAAAGCATTTTTCTCTGTACCCTCTCCATGATGTCCCTATGTCTTTTATATTTGAGAACATCGTACCATACCGGGGCTCCGTACATTAGAATCGATAGGGTGACTCCGTACAATGCGTATCTCTTGTGACTGTGGTTCACCTACGCTCGGCATTATTCTCGTGAGCATGGCTGTCTGTTTCTCTGCTTTTTCCGCCGTTTTCTTTACATGTTCCCCGAATGTTAAACCTTCATCCAGAATTATTCCCAGATACTTAACTTTCTTTGATGGTCTTACAATGGAGTATTTTACGTTGAAGGTAACTCCATGTCTCTTTCTTGGACCTTTAAGAATGATCGCTTCTGTTTTTTGGTGTGCGATGTTTAACTCGTGTGTTTCTATCCACCTACATATTCTTCGCATCGCTATATTTACCCTATTTTCTAAGGAGACTTGGTCTTTTGCCTCTACATAGAGAGCCAGGTCATCGGCATACGCTATCGTCCTGACATTTTCCCTAGTTCGAGATTTAGGATCCCGTCATACAAGATATTCCACAGAGTCGGCCCCAAGACCGACCCCTGGGGTACACCTTGACTAATCTGCATTTTTTTTTGTTTGGTTATCGTTATACTTCTATTACACAGATAGCTGCTAATTATGTTTATTAGATACCCTGATATTCCTTTTCTTTCCATGGCCATTAGAATTAGGTCCCAGTTTGCCGTATTAAATGCGTTTTTGATATCTAGGAGAATGAGAGCAATCCATCTCGCTTTGGACTTCTTCGTTCTATCTACTACCCATTTTACTGCATCCACCGTTGACTTTCCTCTACGGAATCCATACTGATATTTGAATAATCTGTTCTTTTCTCTTAATTCCTCGTCTATTCTTGCCTTTATCATGTACTCAAAGAGTTTTCCGATTATGTTCAGCATGCATAACGGCCTATAGGATGTCAGTTCTTCCATCGGTTTTCCCGGTTTCCATAATAACACCAGTCGTGCGATTTTCCATTCATGTGGGAATTGTTGCTGTTGTAGAAGCTCATTTAATAGTCGCAAGATAATTTGTGGCATTTCTTCAACACTTATCTATATGCACAGTAGATCAAGCTGTATAAATATTTTCCGAGAAATAACCAAATTTATGTCATGTTTTTAAAAATTTTCAAAACAATGGAAAATATTTTATAATGAACAAAGTGGATTACATAAAGGCTCTAAGTTTTTTTAAGACTGACCAATTTATTACTATTAATGGATGCGTATAAATCACGTTAAATAGTGTCAATTGCACAAATGTGTGTTTTGTAAATTTGTTGTAAAAATGTGGTAAAAAAATGATTTATTTCACAATAAACGTGTTGTGTCACATATTTCGTTATAAGACTTCCATTTTACACTCGTTGGTATCGCATAATTTTAAAAGCAGAAAAATAGTTTAAAAGTAAATATCAATTTTAAGCATAACGCATAACAAGCCGCCCAAATCGTGGCCTTAATTGGAGATGGAAGATTGCAGCAATATGTTGCTGAAGTTATGGGAATCAACCAATGAAGTGTTTCTAGAGTTTTAAGAAGGTTAAGAGAAACTGGGGGTTACAATAAAAGGCCAGTTGAAGACCAGATGACCGTTTTTTACGTCTGCAGACTTTGCGTGCACGTCATGTTACAGCCAGGTAACTGCAAAATGTTCTCTCCAAAGTCCGTAATGTTTGAATATGTGTCAGTTCGGTTAGAAACAAATTAAGGGAATTTGAAATCAGTGTGGCACGTTAAGGTTCGCAAGAGAACTTGTTAATTGCGTTAATATTACTTTTACAGACGAGCCCAGACTTTCTCTTTTTGGATCCGATAGACGTGTTCCAGTTTACAGACGCGCAGGTGAGCGATTTGCTCAGTGTAACCTAAGAGCCGCTAGAAATTTTGGGGCTGTCTCGATTATGATATGGGGAGGCATCTGCTTTAAAGGTCACACAGAGTAAGCAGCAGTGTTTCATAGGGGATCCCTGACGTCTGATCGGTATATAAGGGAGGTTGTTAAGAAACATATAGTGCCGTTGGTTTCACTTATCGGACAGAATTTTGTTCTTATGCAAGACAATGCTCGCCCGCACGTTGCCAAAATAACAATGGAATACTTTGAAGAGGTTAGTATTTAAGTTTTAGATTGACTAGCAGTTAGTCCAGACTTTAACCCGATTAAAGATGTTTGGGACAACCTAAAAAGGCGCTTAAGAGCTCGTAATATCCCTCGAGACAATCTTGATGAGCTGGAAAATGCGAGGGAAAATGCTTTGAGAGAAGAATGAAAAATTTAGATTTGCAGTACATTAGGGCTCTGATAAGAAGCCTTCCACGGAGAATAAGAGATGCCATTAGAGACAGGGGTGCCAATACCAGATAGTAAATTGTAAAATTGTTCTTGGAATTTTTTATTTTGTTACATTTATTTTTTAAATTTTGTTGAATAATAATTGTTATTTTTAAAATATTTGCCCGTTATTCGTTAATTTTTAAATTTAATTAAAGTTTTAGGAGAAAATAATAAAAACTTTAAGACACAATCCACTTATGCGATACTTTTTGTGACGAGTGTATTTAGCTGTAAGTAACAATAAACCATTGTTGTCCCTAACTTGTAATGGTATGTTTTTTAATTGAAGATTTTACACAGTTTTCATTTATATGTTTAATATGCTTTAAAAATATGTTTGCAAAAGGTTTTTAAAAAATAATGTTATTTAAACCAAATTATACGTGATTAATTAAAATCATGGTCATGGCAGTTGTTAGGCAAACAGCTGCCATGAGAACATGCCATATAGGGACGGATCTGCCGTCGCATTTATTTACATTGTTCTTTGAGATTAATTTCTTTATTAGGTATGTTTGTTTATTAGAAATGGTGTACATTATTGTACATTTTTTTACGTAAGCGCTCTTATGGAAGGTGTATTTTAGGACTAAGTAGGTAGAAAAAGTGTAAAATAGTGTAAAATATTACTGAATAAAAAACGGACCTATTTTTAGTGATTTCTGCAGAGTTTTCTGTGAAAGCATATTAAATAGTTTACCGGCATTGCATTGTGCCCAATTGTAAAAATACGACTATATTGGCAAGAAAAAAGCATTTATTAAAGTGCTGAGCGCGAAAATAAGTTTATTTGTAATTTTCATTTTTCTAATGTTAACTGAAACCAAATCTCCTTCTTTATTATATTCTGGCCCAGTATGAAATTTAGTATACATTAAAAAAATAAAGGAAACATTTTTAGTACCTATTAGTATCGGTATACTTTTACAATATTTAAATTAGAGTAAATAAATGCCCCAATCACCGCATTTTCATGTTTTTAATTGTTCATCCTGTTCTCCAGGGGATAAAATGCTTTTAATTAGTTCAATATTTTTTCTTTTAGTTTACAGTAATTACTATTTTACTTAGCAATAACTCGAAAACGAATGCAGACATTAAAACGCAATTTTGATATGTGCAGAGTATAGATATTTTTTTTCTCTTCCAAACCTACAATAAAAAATCATATTGTCGTATTTAACTTTCTCGAGAAAATCACGAAAAACCGAGTTTTCCTTAAGCAATGCCCTCTAATTGGTGAATCACAAACTAGCCGACACCGAATGGATGAAATTTAAAAGAGCTTTAAATTTTCTTTTAAACAAGTACTCGCTTGAACTACTTTTGATAAAAGATGTGGGAGATAGAGCTATTTGAAAATTTTTTCAAATAGCTTTCCACCCTTATTATTGGAAATACGAGTAGTCCTTAACCAAACTGATGCAGAATTGGTTTGAGTTTTTGATAATGTTATCAAAATTGTACCTAATACTAGCTAATTTTGGACTAAAAAAACCGTTTATCGCGGTAGTTTTAGAAACTTGATAATTTCCATCCATTTCTCTTGACCACTTTTACTGAAAATATTCTTACCCCAACGCTGTGCGATAAATAGTTTCCGAGATACAGCCGGCGTCCCTTCTTATTTGTACTTCCGGTACATTTAGTATCTAAAAACAAAGTCGTTTTGAATGTATGTTTATTTATCTATATTGAAATTATTGCATTGCATAAAATATAAAGCCCTGAAGCAAAGATTGATACTACTACGAATAGATAGCTCATCTAAATGGAACACATTTAATCGGTGTGGAGATATCAATGCTCTCGGATAAAATATTTTTTTGCGCGGTAACCCTCGCCTTGCGAGCAAAATTAGACGCGGCGTTGCCAATGTGAACATGTGAAGTATTTAAGTAGGTACTTTTGCATGGTACAAATAGCTAAAGAATATAAAGGTTCCACTTATAACCATTTGCACTGCAGTGTTTAATACTGGATAAATTAATTATTAATCCGTTTTGAGGTGTGACAAATATCAACATTTGGCAAAGTCAAAACAAAGCTTAATTTAATCAAGCAATAAACACTGCGGTAAAAATGACCATCACGTCATAAAAACGATAAGGTTGTATTATTAAAATATATAGTTAAAGCGATATAGTACCAAAAAATAATTACTTTAAAAATCTGCTGCATTATATTATATTACAGAGCTAAATTGTTATTTATCAAAATAGACTTTTTATTGGTGTTTAAGATTTTTTAATTTTTGTTGAAAACTTCTCTTTTTATTTTTTTCCAATGTCCATTTACAAAATTTACATATATAGGTTATATATAAAGTAAAAAAGTTTTAACTTTTAAGCTAGTAGATTGTTCTCTATGGACTTTTTTGGTACTGCGTTTTTTTTTAATTTTTCTTTTTCGTTTTGAAATCATTTTCTATAAAATGTCGCAAATATATTTATTTCCTAAAACTTTACCACTAAGTCCCACAAGCGAAACATTTCCTGAAATACAATATCCAGATATAATACGTCAGTTATAATGAAATTTAAATAGGAACTTTTAATCTTAATTTGTTAATTGCATAAAGCCTACTATGTAAAAAGTGGTTCTTTAAAAGTATTACAAGCTAATATATAGAGAGGGGCTTATTAAAAAATTGAAATTTGAAGTGATGCAACGGGACCTTGGGGGACACTTTTTAACAGCATACGTAACTGTAACCCTTTCCACTTTTTAGGAGTGGAGGGTAACTTGTGAAAGGTAAATGGAAAGGTGTGATTTCTTTCCAGATTCGTATGCTCTAAAAAAACTACTTTAGAAACAACTTATAATTCATTATCAATGTTACTATGGTGAATTTAACAAAATTAAGAGAAGTGTAACAGAAAAAATATGAACCATTTAATTTTAATAGGTGTTTAAAATAACGGCCATATTGAAAAAGTTTGATAAATGCTTAGAAAAAAATGGCCGTCAATTTGAACACCTATTAAAATAAAATAATTTTTATTTTTTCTGTTGCCTTCTCATAATTTTGTTGAATTCATCATAATGACATTGACATTAAATTATGCGTTGATCCTAAATAGTACAGTGGGTAGGAAGAAAAAGGTGTTTGACCTCCGAATTTTTTTGTACAGTTTCAATTTTTATGAAAATTTGGAATTAAGTTGCTTTACTTTTAGAATGTTGTTGCTTAAAATATGTACTAATTTCATTTCGCAACCTTTCGACCCTTATAAATCAACCCTTATTATAGCTTAATTAAAAAAAAAAAGATTTATCCCCAAAAAATTAATAGCTTGACAGATTTAATAATTAAAAATATTACTGCCTGAAATATTACCAATTTTATTCTTTTGCAAATTTTCAATCCTTAAAAGCCACCTCTAACAATTCTTATAAACCAATATAATAGATATTAATAGGAAAAAAAGTAGAATTGCATACAAAAATTATACCGGTAAAAGTATAAAGTATACCGGTTTTATAGAATATTATGCTCCGAAGTGGGCTTGCGAATTTTTCGAAAAAAAAGTTGATTGGTTTTTTAAATATAGTTCCTTTTGTTTTAATGATTGAAACTTTTTTTAAAATAATTTTTGTAGGACTTTTAAAGAGCTACAAGGTTATGTAAATTAAATCCTTTTTAATCCTTTAGTTTTAAAATGGGATGAGTTTAAAGGACTAGAATAAGGTGGTTCTCGCTCGTAAATAGAGACTTTAAACGGCCATATCTGGCCAAATATTTATTGTTCAGAAAAATCTATGAAATGAAAAGTCCTTGTTATCAAAAAAGCTATAATTCGTTACATTTTTTTAGTATCCCCAGTATTGTTGGAGTTATTTTGAAGAAAATGGCGATTTTTACGAAATTGTGGAAATTCGTTTTTCACTTTAAGTTCCAATTTTTCTAAAATTAAGCATTTCAATTTGATTAAACCTGTAGGATGTATTAATAATACATATATAAAAAGAATCACAGAAGGGTACAGATCTATTTTAATTAAGAAGGAAATTAGAGGGTTGTTTTTAATGATCTTTTTGTAGAAAAAACTAGGGACCTACCTTATTTTTATCATAACTCGCTCAATTTTCATGATACAAACTCTTTTTTTGTTTTTAAAAGAAAAGTCTTATTATATACTTTAAAAAAGACTTTATATGTTTTCCTTGAGAAATGCAAACTTTTCGCGCTATTTGACTTTGAATCTTTCAAATTTAGCATTTGACGAACAAAAGCTAACCATTAACAAGCCGTAGCTCGGTCTGTATTGGTTGTAGAGAAATTATTTAAAAAAAAACATTTTTATCTAGTTTTTTTATAAGCTACAATTTTGTTCTTTTTAGTTTTTTTGACAAAAGGCATATTTTTAGAGTTATTCGTGAAAAACCCATTAAAAACGTTGATTTTTTCGTCGAAAAAATTTTACTTTCAATCGCGAATAACTCGAAAAATATTAGTTTTACGAAAAAAATGTATGAAACACTTTTTACTTAAAATTACTTTCTTTATCGATTTCTGCAGTTAAAATTTAATAAAAAATTTACACCCTCAAGATGGGGTGGCAACCACCCCCAGGATAAAAGCACACCTCAGCATGATATAAACTTTGATCCTTGGGCTCCCTACCTTCTGTGAAAATTTCAGAAAAATCCATGTAGTACAAAAAATTCCTAGTCAAATTGCCTCATTACCTGTACTAAAAGTAGATTTTTTGAGGATTATGAATCTGGAAAGAACTACACTTTTCCATTTACCATTTAAAAGTTACCACCCACCCCCAAAAACTGAAAAGAGTTACAAAGTTACGTATGCTGTTAAAAAGGGTCCCTCAACCAAGCCGTTTTTCGTATATTGGATTTTAACACTTTAAAAGGACCACCCTGTATATTAGTATTGTTCTGGGTAGCAGAAAAATATTTTGAAATTCACTTACAAATAGGGCCGTTTAACTCGCTTATTTATTATAGAAAATCCTGTTTTTAAGTAGCTAATTAAATTCCAAATTTAATTGTCTATCAATCTGTATTTGGGTTTCCTGTACCTAATGTAAATCACTTTTTTGATACTATATAGACTTTTTATTGGTTTGACCTAAGAATTTTCAAATACAAAGGATGGCCGGCTCAGGGATAAAAAATTTTGCCGGTTTGTGACGTCACCAAATGTTCGGCGCCAAGCCATCCAAGCTCACTGCGATTGCACAAAATTCTCTTTTGAGGGACTTCTGGTAACGTAACGTAACGTAACAAGCATTGGTTAGTTGGCAGAAAAAATGCAATCTATCTGGACATCCCCTGTGGTTAACAATTCTTGGGTTTGACCATAAATAACCAAAATACCAATTTTTTAGGTCGCTATAAAGCCTGCTGTTACCATAACTCCACGAGTGCTCCTAAATTTAAAAACAATTAACTCTATGCATTTAAAAAAATTGGCAAATTTTGTGCATCTTTTAATAATGTTATTCGTTGATAAACCTACCGCCCTAAATAAACACTACAATTACTTTTTCTTAAAATACAATAATAAGTTTGCTTTTAATATTCAAATTTTTTTCCAACAATTAAAAATAATATGTTTGACTTATCTAAACAGCAAAAAACTACATTCTTTTCTAATAAAAGTTTTTTTATATAAAAAATGAAAAAATCTAAAATTTTGTTTATTCATGGTCAAACCAATAAAAAGTCTGGGTACCAGGAAAACTATTACATTTAGATAGGGAACCCATCTACTGATTGATAGACAATTAAATTATAAATTTAATTAGCTAGTTCAACACAGGGTGTTACATTTAACCCTTAAGTACCTTAAGGGTGAAAGGGTGTTATACCCACTCACTTTAAACCTACCTACCTACCTTGAGGATCGTCCCACAGACTACTAGCATTTTTAAAATGAAAATATTTTTGATATTTGTTTTACCAAAACCTTTTTTCCCCTTTCCTTTTTATTTTGCTTAGGGCATTTTTCTTATCTTAAGATATGTACTAAATATATATCACTAATTTTTATTAACTATTTTTTAACTTTTTCAAAAAAAAACAAAGTTTTTGCATAGTCCCGTAGACGCCACATCAGTGCTTATGTTCTAAAATTGGAGGTCAACACTTAAGGGTTAAAATATGCGATTTAAATGACCTTATTTGTAAGTAAACTTATAACTTTTGTATAAAAAACGTTTACGCAAAAATATGTTTTATTAAAAAGTCAAAGGGCGTTTTTAGAACAAGTTAAAGTGGCTGGTCTAAACTCTACAACAAAAAACGTCCATTAAACGTTTTTTTAGATCCGTACCAAAATGTTTATAAAATGATTTTAAAAGAGACGTTTTTAAACGATTTTTATTGATATTTTAAAAATCTTCGTAAAATACGTTTACAAAACGTTTTTTCAAAGTCCGCCAAAATAAGTTTTTGTTCCTTTGAGTTTTTAAAAACCTACCACAAAAAACGTTCATTAAACGTTTTTTTTGGTTCGCTATGGAATATTTTTAAAAAGTTTTCAATAATGTGTTTTAAACGCTTTTTTGCTTGTTAATTTTAAAATGTGCTCTTTATGATTTTGCATTTATTTAAAAAGCAAAAAAGTGCATAGCTTAGACCGACGCGTGTACGGTGGGTTACCCTGTACAGGAAAACCATAATATTTGGAAGTATTAATTAACATGAGATTTCCAATGGCCAGCTTGGCAATGCAACACCCGGCCACCCGGTAAAAGAAATAAATATTTGATATTGAAATATTAATTTTTATTTTAAAACTAAGCTTAAAAGCATTTATAATCATCCATTGTTCTAAAATGGCTTGATTTTTATAGGGAAATCTGAATAATCGAACATTGTCCGTTCTTCTACTTCGTCTGCAATCATAAAATTGGCATAAATTGCCAGCATTCGAAACCATATTATTAAACAGTATTAAGTCCGTCGATTCCCGCGCAGGTGTACATCCATACTGCGAGAGTGCGCGACGGCGGTCACAAAACAAAATATATTATAATATTATTAAACTCATTAGTCGACGGAGCTAGCCTAGCAGCCAGCTTCCAACGGCAAACAATTTGGCAACGCGGTCAGGCGCCCGGTCGCGTTCTGGCTCGATGGAAGCAGGCTCGAAAAGTCTGCTTCCATAGGAGATTCAAAATTTTAACATTGGATGGTTTTTCTATAGTGGAACTATAATATTCTTTGCCTGAAGTTAGGCTTTTTATTATTACTAAACTATACAGTTGCTATGATAATTTTAAAAAATGTACACTATTTAAAACTGTTTTTTTGTGTAAATGCTAGGGTTTTTTTTTTCTAATACTTACACATTTATCTACGATCTGTGATATTGTATATTATGTAAATAATTGTAAAATGTCACACTTTAATATAGACATTATTGCATATCAGACAACATCGTTGTGTTTTATTAACCTTAAAACCTCAAATGTATGATCAAGCTTTTTTTATTATTTTACAACCCATCTATTTCTTCTATATTAAAGCAGATAACATAATAGCGATTTATATAACTAGTATATAAATTAGATCTTTATTGAACGATTAATTTAATGGCCGAGCTTGCGAGCAAGGCTATAAAATGGTGAATGAAAAAGTCTGTTTATGTACGCGTTATATATGTTACGGTTAATGTAATAAAGTGGTTATTGTGTATATTTACCGGTGAATGTGAAAAATTAAAAAAAACACTGAATGAAAACTAACCAAAACTAACAGCTTTGGTGCGTTGTGGTTAAAACTAATAATTTTGGTTAGTTGTGGTTAGTTTTCGTTCAGTTTTTTTGTTTTAATTTTTCACATTCACCGGTAAATATACATAATAACCACTATATTACATTAACCGTAACATATACATGATTTTATATATGATTGGGATTGGATTATATGTAGTTAAATTTAAAAAAAAAAATACAAATTTGAGGACACCTGTATAGGGTTTTACCTCGAGAGGTGATCAAGCAGTTGCGACAGCAATTGCTATGAGATGTAGTTGTTTATTTTTAAAACATGTCGAATTAGTTGACATCAAAAATATATGAAAATTGCTAAAATCATTAAAAAAAAAAGAATCCAGAACGAAAATAGTATCCAAAGCCAAAATGAAAACCTCAGAAGTTTTAGAAGAAATAAAGACGGCTGCAGCAGCAGTTAAGGAATCCTTACTATCTGCGAAGTCAAGAATGTTGTACGAATAGACATACAATGCGTACGGACAGTGGTGTAATAAAAAAAAAATTGCAGAAGATCGATGAAGACGGAATCTTAGCTTACTTCTGCACCAACCTTTCAAAGTATTAAAACTTGTTTAATTAGGTATCAATTTGTTGTCGAATATTTAATTAATTTAAAAAAATATAAAATTGTTGGTTGACCATTTGTTATTGTTAATGACAGTTACTTTATTTTACTAGTACAATAAAGTGGCACTTTATGGACGCAAAATTGTTCTACAAGATAAATAGCACTGTATTGGTTAATCGTACATAAAATCTAATATTACACAATGAAATGCAGTAAAGTAAATAAAATATAATTATATTAAATAATTTTAAATATTCTATAATAGTTTCGTTTTAAAACCACCAAAGAAGAAAAACAGTGAAAGTGTAGTTAGTTTAAATTTGGATATCTAGAAAACGAAACGTTACCGAAAAAAATTACTTTAGATTCATGATCAGCACCTCAAAAAAACCCTGTAGGACAAGAAAAAACTTTAAAATTGGCAATGGGTAACAAAAGTAAAAAATTATATTCGTTATTTATTTTACACAAAGGTCGTCATTTTACACATGGTACCAAAGATTTATGGAAGTCCAGTAATCATTTTGCAAGATCCAAAAGGCCTTTTTCCCTATACCGGTTTAACTTTTTTTGACCTTTAATTGATATGATTTATATACTGGGCGAAGCGGAAAAAATAGTCTTTTGGCAGTAAGCTTTATGGAGCGAAGTACCCTAATACACGCATACCATCTAGACCAGTCTTTCCCAAAGTGGGCGAAAACGCCCCCTTGTGGGAGGCCTAGAGGGGAGCGGTAAGGGACCCAGAAAAAATTGGAGGGCGCTGATGTGATTTTGGGCGGCGATGGGTGATTTCTAACTTCAGCCACTTCATATTTTAAAATTCACCGAAATTAAAATCCTTCTACTACACAACATTCATTTATTAGTTCATATTTTTATCCTTTTTTATTCTAAAAAATTCATTATTATGATACCGTAAATTATAATCATATTTTTTCTTCTAGGTACCCTTCATCAGTCTTCGTCGGTGATACCTTCTGTTATTTCTCAGGAATGACCTTTGCTGTAGTGGGTATTTTGGGTCACTTTAGCAAAACTACTCTCCTATTTTTTATTCCCCAAGTTTTTAATTTTCTTTACTCGGCACCCCAGCTTTTCAAACTAGTACCATGTCCAAGACACAGACTGCCAAAATTTAACTCTAGAACTGACCGGATGGAGTGTAGTACCACCGTTTTTAAATACGCCGATTTAAATATTTTAGGAAAAATTGTTATAAACATATTTAGAACTTTCAGACTGATACAGTGGGAAGAGAAGCATGAAGTAGTAGTGACAAATAATTTCACACTTATAAATCTGGTACTGCTTTATTGTGGTCCAATGCACGAGGCAAGATTGACCACCTTTTTAATGGTGATTCAGATATTTTGTACTATGTTAGCTTTTGTGATACGGTACCCATTCGCGTGGGTATTTTATGATGTATAACATTTAATAGTGAGTTCCTAGGTGAAAAGCATTTAAAATTTAAAGAATAAAACATGTAGCGCCAGTTAAGAAGGTTTAAAAACTAAAAGACATTTATTTTTACTTATATTTATGTTGTCCGTAAAGGCGGGTTCTGACGTGTCAGTTTTGCTGAATATTTTAACTGATTCAGTCGCACTAAAGAAAAAATTCAGCGAGAATGATTAGTAAATTGGCGATTTCTGAAAACTGAAAAGAAGGGCTGGATAGGAATCGAATCCAGGGATCGATTCCTTTTTAAGGATCCCAAGGCTGGAATTGATTACTTTTTAGAAATATGATCCGGAATCGATTCCTTTTTGGAAGGATCCGATTCCAAAAGAAATCGATTCTTTATATTTCTAATTTGAGATAAATCGGTTTGTAAATGTCAAAATCCGCCATATTAAATACGCCCGCGCCATTTAAAATTTTCAAAATTTGACTTAGCACCCTCAAAAACCCTTATATCCTAAATCCGGGGCAAATAGGTTTATAAATGCGAAAAAAACGGTATTTTAAATATTTCATTTAACATTTTCCAAATTTTTACATAAAATTCTTAATCAGCATTTTAAAACATCTACTTATTAAAATCTTTAAACAAGGAACTACACCTAACAAATGATTTTTAACCAAAATATGTCGTTTTTCAGGTTCAGAGAAACAACATTTCACTGAAACATTTTTTCCTGTAACCATAGAGGTATCCAAAAACGAGCATAAATTTTACCTTCATTTATCTTAAAAGTTTTGTTTGCTCGATAATTTTTTAATATGTTTTTCTTGAGATAACCCAGAGAGACTTTTAAATGGGACATTCTATTATTTCTATTCAGGGTGTTTTACAAAAATGAATTAAAAATTTTTAATACATTTTTGTATTCCGCAAGCAGCGGAATTTTGAAACGGTACTTGTGAAACTTCCTGTAAAATTCCAATAGGATGTTCCATTTATGAGTCGCTTGAGGTTATTTTCTTCTCGGTGTGCCTTATCCTTTCAGGACGTTGGCGATCACATTAGCCCACCTAACTTTATCTACTGCAGCTCGGAACAATTTAACTGAAGTTATATTCGTCCATTATCGCAGTTTTTCAGCTATGAATTTCTGCTGCCTGGTCCCCTTTTTACGTCTATTTTTTCTTCAATTATAAGTTGTAGAGTTCTGTATTTGTTGCTTCTCATTATGTGTCCAAAGTAACTCGCTTTTCTTTGTTTGACAGTATTCATAATTTCTGCTTGTTTCTCCATACGGTTTAGAACCTCCATGTTGGTAGTATGGCTTGTCCAAGCAATTCTCAGCATTCTGCGGTAGCACCACATTTCAAATGCCTCCACTCTCCTGTGTTGTTTCTGTTTGCGTCCACTTTTCGACACCATAAAACAATGTGCTAAAAACATAGCATCTCAAAACACGGAGCCTGGTTTTTAGGTTGAGCCTGATATTACACAGCCAATTACGCATGTTTACAAATATTGCTCTTGCCTTTTCTATTCTGGCCTTTATCTCAACCAAATAATCCCAACTACTAGTAAGTACGCAGCCCAGATATGTCATTTTCCTCACTTTTTCTAGGGTTTTCCCGTTGACGGTTATTTTATCGCTAGCATTTGGGTTTTTACTGATTACCATTATTTTGGTTTTATTTATATTAAGTTTCATGCCATATTCTTCGCAAACGGTGACTACTCGATTTATAATCCGCTGCAATTCTTCGCTGTTGCTCATGATCACCTTATCATCCGCATATCGCAGGTTCTTCAGACATTCCCCATTGATAATAACACCATCTGTTGAGTTGTCCAGTGCTTTCTTAAATACTTCCAAATACACATTAAACAGTAGAGGTGACAGGATGCACCCCTGTCTTACTCCTTTTTTAATATTGACATTGTCTGTTGTATTACTTTTAATTCTTACTTTGGTAGTTTGATTCCAATATAAGTTTGAGATGATACGAAGATCAGCAGCCTCTACACCACCAGAGGCCAACACCTCAATAAGTTTGTCATGGTCACGAGGTCAAACGCTCTGCTAAAGTCTATAAACATAGGTATACATTTGTATTGACATCTTTGCATCTTTCAATAAGTACTTGTACAGCAAACAGAGCTTCTTTTGTACCTAGTCCCTTTTTAAAGCCGAATTGAGTGTATCCGGTAAGTTCTTCCAATTGATTGTATATTCGTCCATGATTTTTTCGATGAAATAATGGGCTTTTTTGGCAACGGAATAAAAATAGATGTCAACCAGTCCTGTGGAATTACTCCTGTATTGTATATAGTGTTAAACAAGTCTTGGATGTCGTCAGTGTATTGATTGGCAAAGAGTTTAATAACCTCAGCTGGTATATCATCTTCCCCGTTTGCTTTTTTGTTCTTTAGCTGCTTTGTTGCATGAATAATTTCTTCCTTTGTAATCAGTAAACCTTCATTATCTGTCTTGGTTTTCCTGTTGTCGCCCCGTTGGTTCTCATCGAACATTCCTTCCATCTTTGAAGTTGAGCCCCTATGTCTGTTATTGGGTTTTCATTCCTATCTTCTATGATTCCATGATGTTGCTGTTTTCGTGTTCCTGCTGCTTCCTTTATCTTTTTATGCAAGTTAAAGGTGTCGGGTTTCCTCTTCAGTTCTTCGATTTCGTCACATTGTTGCTTCTTTCGCTTTCTTAATTTGCCTTTTGATCTTCCGGTGAATATTGATATATTTTTGTACTGCTTTATTGGGATACTTTTTTCTTTCTTCCATTAATTTTAGAATGTCGTCCGTCATCCATGCTTGTTTCTTTTGCCTTGTCTCCTCTGTGTGCAGTTGTCGATGGTATTCTGTTACTTCTTCCTATCCTATTTTATTCCATACATGGAGATGGAACAAAACAAGAGGAAAGAGCACAATTTTGAGAGAGTATTTTTTCCTTTGCCTCTCTGTGCAAAGATGTTAAGGTTAGCTCAGGGCGTAAAGGTTCGGAGCACGCTGGTAATTTGGAATAGATAAAAAAGTTTAAAGACAACCAACTCTCTAACAGTACAGGTGCAAAATAAAAGATTATAAATTTCTAAAAACAGATTTAATGGATATACATTTGTTTGTACACATATAATACAAATTTACAATTTTTTTAAATGTCAATTTTAAAAAAAATTTCTTAGTTGGTTTTGGTGACCTCTTTGGTGTAGATGCATATACCTTGTATTTAATCCTGTGTTGAGGTCTTGACTGTGGAAGTTTCCCCAGTGAACAAGTCTCTGTCGGCTGGACAATGACGTCACCGTGACAGCGTCAGCAGTTGTTGTTTCACAGCATCACATAAAAAGAATGACAAAAGGCAGTATCAATACATCAAAGGGTCTTGCTGAATAAATTTGAATTTATGAACTGTTATTGTTAAAGAAGAAAAAAAATTGACACTTATGACTTTAAACTTAAAAAGATTCACACTTTGGTGAAGACATTCTTATACAAAAAATAAACAAAATTTTTATCTACAATACTTAAGGAATTTTTCTAAAAACAAAAAAAACCTTCCTTACTCTTATTAAGGAATGATTATTTTTATAAAAGGAATGAAAATTAACGTTACATAAATATTTTCATAAATTCAAACAATGGAAAATGATGATACATTTACATCTAGCAAATTAGTAAAGGAATATTTAAAAATCAAAAATATTGAATAAAGGAAAATATTTAAGCAATATCTACTATACTGAAAACTTTACGTGTCTTTCTTAAGACAAAAAAAATGTCGACTTAGACATAAATAGCAGTAAAATGCATAAAAAAAAATTAAATTCTACAAGATTTAAAACTAGGTAAGTTTATAAAAAAGATAAGATATAAAAGAAAACAACTATCTTTACAAAATAGATGAAATCTGAGTTAAATGTATAGCAAAAAAAATCTTAAATTCTACATGATTTAAAACTAGGTAAATTTATAAAAAAGATAAGATATAAAAGAAAACAACTATCTTTACAAAATAGATAAAATCTGCTTTTTGACTGTGACACCCTCCGATATAAGTGACCTCCCCACTTAGTGTCCGATTCACATAACACAAATGCCTGTAATTAACAGGAATTTCGCAAATACGATACTTCGTATTTCAAATACGAAAGGAAACAACGTTAACACATAACGTTTTCCCAGGTAAGATACGATACGGTAAGATAAGATAAGGTAAAGGAAACGCTATCTCCTAGCGCTTTCCTTAATCAGATAAGATACAATGTATGGTGTTTCACCATACAAAAAGGTAAATGATTTTGTGGCCCCTCCCTCTTTCTAACAAAAAAAATTAAAACCCCAAGATTTCACTGAGAATCTGGACCGCTATTAGTTTAACCCCACAGGATTTGAGTCAACTTTATTCATTCACACCTAATGTGCAACAAATATTACATAATATAAAATTTGACTCACCTGTGGTTTAAACTTCATAAGCTCTTGGTCCAGACCTCGTGTTACTACTGCCTTTTCAATCCTATACTGAACATTTCCTTGTATGGTAGTCTATTCCTAGTTTTTATGTCTACCAGAACATTTAATCCCCACAAGCGGTGATCCTAGATATGATCTTTGTTCTGCTTAGTTAGACAACCTAAAAACAATACAGGGAACAGCAGAAAATGGTCTTTACTTATTAAAGGGGAAATGTTTCAACTGGATTTGCAACAGCAACACAAGCCAGAACACCGTGTCCGACTTAAATTCTCAACCACATGGGTTTTAAAATGGCGCCTCTCGGCATAAAAAAAAATAAAAGAAACAGGGACTTTTACAAAATCATACCCTATAAAAAAATCCTAAAATTGGACTATACCAAATATAAATCTTATGCATAACTATACATAAGGCAAAGGCAAAAGCAAAAACTTGAAAATATTTTTCAAGAAAGCAAAGAAAAGAAAAAGGAAAATGGAGGTCGACTTACCGGAGAGATGTCACAATCAAAAAGCCTTGACTTGAAGGAATTTGGCTACCTTTTCGGCTCCTGATTCCCACTATTTAAATACAAGGTCCAATGGTGATCTTTTATTTCGCTCACATGTCCCTTTTTACCAAAAAAGGGCAGTACTCTTTTAAGCGACAAGGAGTACCACGAATTTGAATTTTTCGCGGTATTTATACGGTTTTCCACTCAACTTGTACACTGCACACACATAATAATTCTAAGTGAACAAATACGAACGAAATTTTCTGCTTTCAACAGCTGATTTGAATATCGTTAACCGTGAAAAACCTTTTACCAAAATTATATTTAAACCAGCCGGTTTGCAACGACGCGCTTTACTGATTAAGTTAGTCGCGGTTGTAAGAGAGAGATAGAAAGATAGACAGAGAAAGATAGATGTAATCCATAGTGTAGTATGTTGCCTAACCGATAAAAATCGATATCATGATCATCTTCTATATTATGATGGTGTTATATACAGCTTGTATTTTCTGTCTTACAGGGTGTCCGCGATTTTAATAGTAAATATTTTATGTTTTTATTTAAGTTGATTGATAATGATTATTTTACAGATGTTTCATTTAAGTTGACTGATAATAATTATTGAATTATAGATTTTCGTTAACAATTATTTAGAGAATTTATAATGTTGCGAGAATCGTGTAAATACTCGCAACAATCTGTTATTATACGTAATTTTGTTGGTTCTACATTTACTGTGTTAAAATCTTTTCTAATTTCCCTTTTCTTTGTTTCAATTTCTTTCAGTCTGACTTTTACTGGTTATCTTAAGAATCATATTTAAAAACCTTATGAAAATCCAGCAATCCAAGTTTTGGAATACAGTTCAAAAAAATGTTCCATTTAAGAGCTGTTTCATGTGGATCTCATAAATAACACATTCAAATTTGAAGAATATTACCAAAAACTAATTTGGCTAAGAGCTCCAGCACTTCAAAATGAGGCTAAAATTATATTTCGCGACTCGGGCTTTCTTTGACGTTTGATTCATCATCTGGATTATGTAGTATCATTTGTACCCTAGTTACCATTCGTAATCATAAAAATTAAAAATGATTCGGATTCGTGATAAATAGGAATCGATTCCCTGGATTCAATTGTTTTTCTTCTTAAAAAATGAATCGTGATTCGTATTGGTGGTTCGAATCGATTCCTTCGGATCAGTAAATCGAATTTTTTAAGGATCCGTCCCAGCTCTCCTGAAGAGAAACATGTAAATAATAATCATTCATTTCCGTTTTTACTATAACCGAATCAGCCAAAATGATTAAAAATGTATTTAGTACAATTGAAACGATTGAACAACATGGTTCACATTTATTTTTATTATCACTGAATCAGCGAAACTGTCACGTCAGAACCCGGCTTAAGATTTACCTTTATGTGCAAAATACAGGGTTATCAGACGAGGACTGAATATTTATGCCTTCCCCTAATTGTAGAAAAAAAAAATGAAATAGCATCTTGTGTATTTTTTCTGACTCCTGAAGAACACTTCAAAATATGATTTATTTATTGGTTCTTTTTCGATAAGTTTTAATATTGATCATGTATTCATTTTTAGTAACCACAGAATTAACTTAATTTGTATGAGAAATTCACGATTCTAATGAGAAAATAAAAAAGATAACAAATTCCTAAAATGTTAAAACCCAAAAAGTCAAAATTTTTTTCTTAATAATATTAAGGTGGTTTTGGTAAGTAAAACGACTTTTCTTAAGAATTAAATGAAATTAAAATATAGAGTTAATAAAGGTGTTTTTTATCCACACTCAGGTGCAAAAAAACGCAACAGTGAAATTTTTGGTAACATTTTAGGGATCACAACTTTTTTATTTTTAGGCTGATTTTCATAAATTTTTTAGAAAACTTTAGGTAAAATGACCAATTTTAATCCACCTATTTAGTCGTTTGATAAATGTCTGCGTTTTAGTAATTATACAGGGTTAATTGAATGGTTGCTTCATGACCTTAATTTTAAAATACCCTGTGGAATAATTACGTTACCAATTTTTTTTAAAAGTCAATATTCGTTAAGAACCATTTATTTTTTGCAGTTTGTTTTTTGGTTCATGTCTTTATGTGCATCGGTTCATTTTTAAGAACAAAATTAAACATCTCACTACTTTAAAAGAAATTATTTATTTTTTTACGAGGCCTTGATTGTTGTTGCCCTAATGTCAGTTTAACGACGATGTTTTCACGCCAGACGTTCTTTAATACTGTCATGGTTTTAAGTGACGAGAATTGCGCAAAAGCTGTTGCACTTGTTGAAGACGGACATAGTTATGAATATATTGCAAGAATCCTTCATGTTCATCGCGCTACCATCAAAAGAGTATTCGAACGTTTTCTGCGAACTGGCAGATATACGCGTAGGGCCGGCTGTGGCAGAAGACGAAAAACAACTGCTGTTAATGACAGATGTTTTCAAGTTACATCTTTGCGGGATCGCCATTTAACATGAGTACAGCCAAGAAATCAACATCAAGAAGTCCGAGGTAGAAACGTTAGTGTGTGGACAGTTCGTCGAAGATTAAAGGAGTTTGGTCTAAAAGCTTACAGACCAGCAACTGGATCAAAACTGCTTCGTCGTCACCGAGTAGCTAAGCTAGGCTGCAGTTTGCCACTGAATATTTAAATTGGAACGTACAGCAATGGCAGAATGTTCTTTTTACTGACGAATTCAGATTCTGCTTACATTCTCCAGATGGACGAAAAGGGTATGGAGAAGGTCCGGAAAAAGATTTGCAGAGTACACGTTTAGTCCCCGTCTGAGTCATGGGGAGGAGGGTCAGTAATGGTGTCGGGAGGAATAACTCGAGAGGCTCGCACTGACTTGGTTGTCGTCGCTGGATCGTTGACTGCTCACCGATATATAGACGAGATATTAGCCAACCACACAATACCTGGCGGAAGTTGAAATCAACCAAATGAACTGGCCAGCATGTTCGCCTGACCTCAACCCCATAGAGCATGATCCCACACATGCTACGTAAGCGAGCCAAAGAGCGTGAAGTAGCTTCCGCTACGGTAGATGAGCTCCGTTTAGCCCTTCAGGAGGAATGGCAAAATATTCCCCAAGACGCTATTTGTAACTTAAGGGACAATATGGACCGCCGTATGCAGGTAGTTATTATGCCAGAGGTGACAATACAAAATATTATGTTAAGTCTGTTGTAAAAAAAAATGTTTCTTTAGGTTAGTTTAGTTGAAGTTGAATTGGTTTGTTAAAAAATAAATAAATTTCTTTTGAAGTAGTGAGATGTTTAATTTTGCTCTTAAAAATGAACCGATGCACATAAAGACATGAACCAAAAAACAAACTGTAGAAAATGAATGGTTCTTAACGAATATTGACCTTTTAAAAAAATTTTGGTAACGTAATTATTCCACAGGGTATTTTAAAATTATGGTCATGAAGCAACCATTTAATTAACCCTGTACCTATAATTATCATTTAACATTTATCAAACGACTAAATAGGTGGATTAAAATTGTTCATTTTACCTAAAGTTTTTTTAAAAAATTATGAAAATCAGCCTAAAAATAAAAAAGTTGTGATTCCTCAAATTTTACCAAAAATTTCACTGTTGTTTTTTTTGCACCTGAGTGTAATTGAAAAAAAAGTTTTTTTTCATCGCCTATGAAACGAGATTTTAATCAGATTGTGCATAATTAACATTGTCGATATATCTGTCATGTTTGAAAGCCATGCATTCATTTCGGAATATTTCGAAAACTGTTCTTACAATATTTTTTAAAAACCAATGCAATATAAATCGAAGTATTAGAAAATTAAGAAAAAAAAACTGATTTTTTTTATCGTTTTGTTAAAAAGATATTGATTTTTGAAAGTTTACATGTGTTGTGTACAGTCTCCTACAAAAATATTTATAAGCATTGAGAACCCCTCCCTTTTGGAAAAGCATATTTGATCTTATTTGAAACAGTGCTAAATTTATGGTCCATTCAAAATACTGCATCACAAATTAAACTAAAATAGGAAAAAATATAATGATCCGTACTGGTACTAGTCCCGGCCCGTTCTACAATCAATTTTTGTTAGAGAGATGGGGAAATTCGGCGTGGAAGGCATGAAAGAGACGAAGATAAAAGAAGTTCATCCCAATCTCAGTTTACCTTGTGGACGGGCCGGGGTTTGCTTACTATAAGGCGATACTTTTGTCTACGACTGTCTCGAGTACTCTATCTTAATATTAAATATTTACGGTTACCAGGATATATTAAACGCTCTAGACTTTGACAAAATCTTGACTTTTTGTGTTTTGGCATTTCATATATTTATTGATACCTTTTTTATTTTCTTATTTAAATCGAAAATTTCTCATATAAACTAAATTAATTATGTTATTACTAAAAATAAATACCAAATTATTTTTATTGAAATGTATCGAAAAAATTTGATGCTCTCTAAACGCACTGGTAGAAAATGTGTCCCATTAGGAAAATGTTAACTTTATGTCGTATATCTTTTGTTTAGGTTTTAATCATTTTCTTTAAGAGTATTTGGGATTTTACGGAAAAAAATACACGGGAGGGCTATTTTAATTTTTTTATGCAGAGGAAAGCCACAAGTACGGTCCTGTTCAATCCTTGCTGAAAGACTCTGTAGAATCCAGAACACCAATAACAACACTGTTATGGATCAATGAAAGAAAATTAACAGTAGTTGATGTTTATAGTAATCGAATTTTGAAAATTTTATTGAGTTTGGATAAGGTTTAAAGATAACAAAAATCCCATCTTCCGACTTGACTTATAATATTAAATTTCACAACTAATGCATATCTACCAGCCCTTAACCTTTTATATAGAATTTAAAAAAGAAAGACTGCCTAAGATTAGAATCCTAATAATAGATGCATAAATATATTTTGTAAAGCTAATTTAGTAGGGATTTATGCCCACACGCTGGGTAAAAACCACAGATTTCAAAAAAGAACTTGAATACTTCATAGGAATTAAAAATTTTATAGGCACTGGGCCACGTATTGACATTGTCTCTCATGGCACGACGCAACCTTGAAGTGTACGCCAATGTTTTACTTTCTTAATAACCTATGATATGTAATAATATTCAACAAAAATCAGCGACAGAAGTCGGTTTGACGGAAAAGCAGGGTAGATTGCCTTCCCTTCTAAAACTTGTACATACGCCTTTATTATAAATACAACTATTACCAAGTACTATTACCAAAAATTATACAAGTTACAACGAAATTTTGGAAATAAATTTCGCCCTAAATTTCACTGGAACCTTGCTATGTGTAAAACGGCCCGAAGTATAAAATATACTATTAAACTGTAACCAAAGAATACGAATATATCTATTTTAATTCTACAAGACCTTTCCCATCACCACTATAAGTTTGGGCGCATGTAAACTAAGGACCAAAATTTAGTTTTAATATTTGGTACCTGAACAAGCATATGTAAACTGAGTACTAACCGTTTTCCAAAGCACAGGTAAACTAAGGACGAACATTGAGATTTAATATTTGGTACCTGAACAAGCATAGGTAAACTGAAGACTAAACGGAAAAGTTTACTGTTTCTACTTTTAGTGATTTATTACATCTGAAATAAAACTGGGGAAAACAAAAAGTCGCTTTACCAAACTAGAACTAACCATGACCGGCTAGAATTAAGGGCTTTTAAATTTGGAAAAATAAAAAGCTGATTTAATTAACTAGAACTAACCATGACAGACCAGAACTAAGAGCTTAATAACAGAGTATTTGCAAATAGTGAAAATCTTAGCACTGCATTTATTATGTGTGCAAGTTCAAAAAGTTTCATCATTTTTCAAAACTGTTTTTTGAATATGTTATAAAAGTATGTTTTAAAAGTTATAATTTGCAGCCGCGCTAACTTGGTATAAACGCAAATTCACTTATTTTATACTTTGTGTTTACACTAGTTGAACTTAAAATATACTTAAACTCAGATTACGTAAGCTTAAAAACCCTTTCTTCTATTAAAGTGTAATTATTATAATTTCAAGAAATTTAAAATATTGGGGAATTGGGGGGATTTTGTAATTTTTACCTGCTTTAATTTGGTCCCCAGTAATTAATTAATCCCTCCAAGCAGGAAATACATGTGTCTTTGCAGACATTGTACATATCCTAATACATTTTTTTCTGGCATAAACTTAAAATAAAACATCTTTTAAATGACTCCCATTTTCATCTTTACAAAGGCGAGCTCTCACTATGGCTACCTTCATAACTGCGTGCAATGTGACTCAATTAATTATTCCAAATAATTTATATAATTTTTTATTGCTGGGTTAAAGGACAATATTGTTTTCCACCTCATCAAGAGTTCGGGGCTTATTCATATATACCCATTACTTTAAGTATCCCCAAAGAACTAAATCTAGGGTTGTTAGATGAGCGGAGCATGTCGGCCAACGAAATTCCGCATTTCTGAATATAATTCTTTCATCGAAAATTTGAATTAACAGCTATATGGTTAATAAGCTGAGGGAGCAGTCAATCTGCTGCTCGGAAAACACCTAAAGTGTGGTGAATGACTAACACAGTGACTCTGCAAGAAATTATGGAGATTGTCATAGGAGGAGCTCACCTAAGTAAAGGGGAAAATGAGGGTTATTTAAAAGATGTTATCTCTCGTGTTTAGAAATTAATAGGCTTATTAAAGGAAATAGGTTACGTTATTTTAGAGTCGACAGTGTGACTTGGCCCATCCCGTATAACGAAGATCGGTACTTTTTATTTAATTGTAGGAAAACCGTTAATTATAAACCCGCTAAATTCTACAAGGTTAAATAAACTTTGGATTAATAACATAAAGTTTCCTTTTTTCCTTGGTTATTTTTTTTTTACACTAGACTAATCGTAATTTTTTGTGTGCGCAATTTTATTTTTATGGGTACGTTGTGGTACCTAGTCTTTTAGTTTTTAAATCTATCTGTTAAGTGTAAAAATTTGGCCTTAGATAATGGATAGTTAAAGTTGGTCATAATATGTAAACGCAGGCACGTTACCGTAGATTTTATCCTTTGATGGATTGTTTAAAAAGAATTGTTGGCATGATTTAGCCAAGCATCATCAAAATGAAACACATATAGTATGAACATAATTTACAAAAGAGTTTAGAGTTTAGGATTTTTAACACGCTTATATTAGCTTCACCTGTATGTAACGGAATCTTTCAACTTAATTTTCACAAATTTCAAGATGTCTGGTTACCTTGAAAATTTGCACAGGAGTCAAGGGTCGATGAAAATACAATAATCTCATAACTTCATGCTAAGGATCTGACTAGGATTATCAGGAAAAAAAATATATTTCTTTGTCAAAATGACAATTCCTGCGCATTCGCCATACAAAAGCAAAATAGCACAAAACATTTTCTATAAAAATCAGGTTACTGGCAACAAAAGAATATTTTTTTAAGAAAGGGTTTTTCACTGACCCTTATGTTAGGTTATCTATGGGGTTTTCCTTCTCCATGGGGAATTTTGTTAGGCCATAATAGATTTATGGGCAAACATAAAATTTACTAAAAATTAAGGCTCTTGATCAAAATTACCTTTAATGTTGTTTCGGGACTAAAATATAAGAAAATAAATTATAGCTTTAAAAAACACACATTTATATAGCAAACCGGACTAAAAAGTAGGAAATAATTTTTAGGTATAAAGAGTTTGTATTACAGTGATAGAACAGTCTAGCATCGCTGGTATGAAAGGATATGCCAGGTTCTACGTAAATAAAAAAAATCCCAAACAGTACAAGCACAAATGTCAAAGTTGTCGTTTGCATTTATGTATATGATACAGCTTTAACTTTCTAACAAATAGTGAAAAAGTCGGATATGTAAGTAAAAAAGCACTGATTGTTACCAAATGCAAATTTTAAATATAGTTGTTGACTTTTATATGTGTTTTATTTTATTATTAAATACCATACCAGATTAAAAACGGTGTACAAAAGACACGGACCCATGAAGATTTCTGTTAAAAAAAAAAAAACATTTTTGACAACCTTAAAGGCTATATGTTTCCTTAAAAATTAAAAACTATTGTTTTGTTTAAAAGAATGTTTTATTATATATAATTAAACAAAAAAATCTACAGGTATTACAGACATAGAATTAATTTAATTCAGATACTTAAACATCATATCCAACAATGTGGCGTTTTCCAATGACTTCTCCTACATAAAACCAGCAGAATACCTGAAAATAAAATTATGTAATTATGCAAAATAATAATTCAAATAAGCTGTAAGTAGCTAACTATCTAAATGTATTTTACAATATTTCATTGGTTAACAATTATACATTGCCTTTAAGTATTTATAGTAATAATTCACCCCACCAAAAACACAGGTAAAATAAAAGCACAATGTGCAGTAAAATGAAAAAGAATGGCAATCAGTTAATATTCTTGATCTTGCTGTTCAAGAAAGTATATAAAAATCTCTATTTGTTCCAATATTCTAATTTATAAAGGGCTTAGTTAGGTAGCATTTTAAATTGTTAAAATATAAAAATGTAAAAAAAATCACAAATAAACACATTAGAAGAATGCATTTTTTAAAATTAATAGATTATAAAAAAGTATAAAATCTACAACAAAATATTTTTAAAACAAATTATTTAATATGCAGTAAACATATACACACAAAGTAAACTAAATTAAAAGAAGACAGTGTTAATGGTAGGTAATAGCAAATGCCTGAAAGCTGATTTTTTAGCCAATATTGGTTTCTTATTAGTTTAGTTTAATTGTATAATGCGTATATATCTGCATAAATCCATAATAGGTAAGACTCCTGGCAAATTATATAAAAATCTAGATCCTAAGAATGTTTTTTTTTCTTTTATTTGGGTTTTTTCTTATGGGTTTTTGGGTATGGGCGTTTGCCTACATTAAAATGAGTTTTTGATACAAAAACCTAGTGGCTTTTTCAAGTGGGTTTTTGGGTCTTGCCAGCCCTGGTTCCTAGATTGGCGTCACTCGTCATCTTTCAGCTGACGAAACAAGGTTTTCTATCAAAATTCAAACTACACAAACTTTTTTTAATTTTAAAATGGACTAAAAAACGTAGCGTCTTAAGTAGATGTAAATACAAGCGGTACCTCATCATCAAAAACTTTTGAGTAACCCTGTGTACTGCATAAAGATTGGGGAGAAGTAAAAATTCTTCTCCATATATAAGTTTTTTTAATAGTTTTATTTCTTTAAACTGAATATAAAGTACAAAAACTGCTCATTTTAATCAGTTAAATCGCGTCTGGTTTGAGGACTGATCAATAGGTAAAATGAAGCAATTTTGCTTGTTTAGTGAATAAAATCCTGCCTGCATTTTAAATTCTAAGACAATTATGACCTCAGAAACACAAGTTCACTCAGAATCCACACTTCCAAACTACCTCGTAAATATATGATATTACCACCCGTGTTTCAGGGCAAAACTGTTACATTTTCAGTATTTTTTCTTTACTTGTCCTAAAACCTACTTGCATACCAAATTTCAAGTTTCTACTCCCTCAGGAAATACCCCATAATTTTGATTCAATGATCTCAGAAACCACTTAACATAACCTTTGAAAGTGTTTCACAGGTGATTAAAATATTTATGTAAATTTACAAACCATCTTATGTGGAACAATAACGACATTATGACAAGGTGGAAAACACGCTTATACCTTTTGTGTAATATAAACAATGCATGTTTCGGTTAGGATCCCGGCCTGCCACACTATTCTACACATATAACATATGTGTCAAAACTTGACAGATTTTTGTCTAAACGATATCGAAGTTACAAACCCTGGAAGCAATTATTTCTGAAAAGCTTAACAAGTTAAAACTTTCATTTTAATCGCTTACCGGTAGATTTTTATTTGCCAATAAAATAAACTAATTTTTAAATGTTTCAATCTACAAATAAAAAAATAATATTTTTTCCCCAGTTAAAAATTTAAAAACAATTGACAACAGCGCTACCCAAAAGCCTCGTGTAGCCGCGCATTGTGTGTACTAGTGGCGATATGTTTGACCGTTGTTAGTCAAAAGTTTTTTAATCGGTAAAATATGCCAATAACAATAACAATTAATTTATGGTAAGGCAAACCAAAATGCTAATCTAGCAGCTCAAATTTACCGCTTATCAAAGAGTTTTGAAAACGGGTTGTGTGCAACCGAGAAATCTTATCTTTAAAGCAAAATAAAAAGTGCTGTTTTAAAACATAATAATTTTTGTTCTTAAAATTAATATTTAGCTTAATTTTGTGGTAAGTACACCTTTATGTAAATAAACATCTCTTTAAAAAAAGTGTAACTATATAAAACCTCGTAAAAAACGTTCCACGTTCGACTCGATGTGATGAAGCGGGCGCGGTGTTGCCAGATTTTTTAAACTTTGAAAAGCCATATTTCGAAAAGATTACCTTTTGTTTTTGGCTTTTTTGTCTTGTTTTGAGCTCCACTAAAGTCGTGAGCATCATATTTTCTATACCCTGTATATTAGAGTTGGAAAAAGTTTGCTAATAAAGTACTAAACTGAACTGCTATGTTTATGGCTTTAATGCTATTAATTTGCCAGCTCTCCCTTTCCAGTCACACATTGCCATGTCACAATGTGAGCTTTCCCGAGCTTTATGGGTTAAAGATTTGAATGTCAGGTTCTGTGGCCCCCAGAAATACCGATTTATTTACAAATTTAAATTTTTTCACTGTTTTTAATTATGAACGGCACAAATAATGACGGTCAAACCAAGGACTACTAAAGCTATTGCGTACAACCCACTTGCTGTCAGTCTGACACCCCAGCTTCTAATTGTCTGCTTTACTAAGTGAAAAAGAAACGGAAATGGGCTAATGAAGTAAATTTGTGATAACATTTAGCCTAACTCTTTTCTGACTTTCATTCTAAATAAAAAATATTCAATGTCTAAATTTAAAAATAACGTATTCAAAATTTAACGTTACCTCAATTGTAATTAAACTGTTAACCCAAGCATCTTTAACAGAAGTGTTCTTCCAGTTGCCGTTCTTAGCTCCACTGATAAGTCTGCCAATACCAGCTCGGATCTGTGGAATGTCTGCAGGTGTTGGTGGGGACAATTCTACCTTAGCATATTTTAGGAAAGTGTTGAATCTTGGTTTAGCTTCAGCAAGAAGTCCTAAATAAATGTAAAAATATTTTATTAAATAATCGGTAACTAAAATTTTAAGGTTACATTACTTATAGTCTCATTAAACATAAGAGTAAACCGCAAAACTAGTACAAATCATAACTGTTAGGCAAGAACGTATTTCTAAGAATCCCAAATACTAGCCTGTATTAATATTATGGGTAAAATATAGGATTATACCAAAATTTGCGATTTGTTGGTTAGATTCCAGTTATGTTACATAATTTTTAATAAAAATAAAAATTAAGTGATATTTGCCACAAATACAGTAAAAAATACTTACTATTGGCTAGCTGTGGAACTTTTGTAGCTAATTGGGACATTTTCTTGTAGCTTTGGGTATTTTTGGAATAAAAATTGGAAAAATATTTAAAGAACTTCCCCAAAGACGTTCTTTGTTCCCACTTGAAGTTGGCTGCAATTTTTTTAGATTTTAGGAACATTGGACTTGGGCTAAATTACCTGCGTGCAAATAAGTCATAACATGTTGGGCTAAGTCCAATAAGTGCAGAAGCCAACTTATGGTAGAAGAAAAGGTTAGATTAAAAAAGATGACAATGACAAGTTGAACGTAAACAAGAATAATTGAATAAAAAGTTTTTTACTTTAAAAGTGCATTTGTCTAAATATATTTAAAATAATGGCTGAATTTGAGTCTTTAGAACCCTCCCTTAAAAATATTATAGAGCAAAACAGCCTTAAGTGGATTTTTGTGGGCGGTAAAGGTGGTGTTGGAAAAACAACTTGTAGGTAGGTAATTTCCACGTTTTTCTTATTAAACATATATTACAATTACATCAACTTAGACAGTACGGTTTATTACATGTAAGACGTGGATTTAGTCGTATATGTACATTTTTTACGTGAGTCACTAGCATTAGGTACATAGCAATTTCAATCTGATGACATACTGGGTTATGGGAAATTGTGTGCCAAAAAACAAAAAATATTACACCATCTGCAGTTTTAATAAAATTAATAAATATATTTTACTGGAAAAAGACTCCATTTACAATAATTTTGGTCTTATAACTTTATGTTTATATTAGGCATTATCTGCTCCAATATAATTCTTCTTATGGCAGCCCCAAAGAGCAATAGGTAGTGCCACTTTTATGCATCCTTTTACAGTCCAACTTGAGAGGCTTCCTGCTTTGTTCATTCCTTTATCCCTAGAGTGTCCAGACTATGGAACCTGCCACCCACAGAAGTTTTCCTTTTGCCAAATCTTAAATATTTAAGTCTCATGTAAATAATCTGCCTCTACCAATAAATAAATAAATAAATCATTTTCAAAGGATTTAGACAATACATAATAAACCTTTTCTAACAAGTTTTTGGCAATTTGGTGACAAATTGAGGTTATAAAAACTATCTATATTTTTAATACTAGCAGGTAAATGATTATCCCGATTATCTAAACATTTTTTTTTTGAGTCATAAATTAAAGATTTTTTTATTAGAGTATAACATGGATTTGGAAGAAGAAAATTGAGAAGTATTGTGCAAAGAATTCTTAGTATTATTAAACCAATATTTTTTGTATAATAAAGATACTGTTTCTAAAATATAGATAGAAGTAAGTGTTAAAATTCTTTTAATCTAAATAATGGTTTACATGAATCTTTGGACTTAGCTTTACAAATATATTGAACTGCTCTCTTTCAATAAAAACACTGAATATAATACATATTGATAAGAATTTCCCAAAAAACAAATGCCACATCTTATATTTCGTTCAATTAAAGCAAAGTAAATAGATTTTAAAATGGAAAATTCTTTTAATTCGTAAGGTAGCACTTTGATAGCATAACAATTAGATGCAAGTTTACTATATACTTTTCTATAAATGATTAAAAATTCCAAGTTTAACTTTACCAAAAACCCTAAAAATTTATTCATGGAAAAATTTTAATACCACAAAAAAAGATAATTTTTAAATGAAATATTTTTAATATCTTAAAGAAAAATTAAGAACCTTTGTTTTAAAATTATTTTTAAGTTTTAATTTCAAAATGGTTATAAAAATATTTTAAAGGAAAATAAAGAAGGCAAAATTTCAAAATTGGATTATGGACGGACACAAACAATTTTTTTTTGTTTTTAAAGGGCTTCCAAAATTTGAAAACCAAATATTGTGTGAAAAAAGTTTAAACCCAAGGGAAGGCACAAAATTCCCCATCTTTTTTATTTACAACAAAACAATAACCGTAAAAAATTTCAAAAAAATTTATCTTATAAACCAACCATTTGTAAAAAAAGTTTTTTTTTTCCAAAAACCAGTTTAAAAAAGCCCTTTTCTTTTCGAAAAAAAGGGTTTAAACAAAAATTTTTCCATTTAAAAAACCAAAATTGGAAATTTAAATATTTTCCGGGGCGGGCAAACAAAATTACCCTTTATATTGAAACCAAAAGAAGTCCGTGAAAAATAAAAAAAAATATTTTTTTTTTTTAAACAAAAAAAGCAAACTTTAAAAAACAAAATTATAAAAAGAAAAACCCCTTTACCCCAAAAATTAAAGGGGAATTTAATTTACCGGCTTCTTCTAAAAATTCTTACCCATTTATTACCAAGAAGGTCCATTTATAAAATAAACAAAATTTTTTTTAAAAAAAAGAAAAAAAGCACCAATTTTTTTTAAAAAACGGAATTTAAAAATAATACCCCTTTTACCATTAAAAACCAAAAGGTTTATTTAATTTACCGGGGGCGGTTGAAAATTCAAAACATATAAACAAAAGTTTCCGTTAAAAAAATTACAAAAAAATATTTTTTTTAAAAAAGAAAAAGACCATTTTTTTAAAAAGGAATTTAAAATTTATTTTATCTTATAAAACCATTTCTGAAATTAATTTACCGGGCGACTTAAAATTTTATTCCCTTTAAATACAAAATTTGTGAAAATTAAATTTTTTTTTTTTATTTAACAAAGAAAGACCTTTTTTTTTTAAAACGGAATATTAAAAGAATACTTTCCAATAAAAAAAAAAAAATAATTTTTTGGTAAATTTAAGGGTTCACCATGCTTAATGACAATTAAAACCCTTTATACCAAATCCTAAAAATGGAAAAAAATATTTCAAAAACAAAAAAAAATTTTTTTAGGAATATAGATTCCCCTTTTCCAAAAACTTACCAACATTATTTTCCCGGAGGGAAACACCTTCCCTTTTAAAATTTTCCAAAATTTTCTGAAAAATGAAAAAAATTTTATTTTTTTCCAAAAAAAAAAAAAACAAATTTTTTTAAAAGGTTAAAGTAAATTCTTTTATTAAAAAAAAATAATTTAAATTTAAGCAAACCCCGAGGAATTCACAATTTATATTTACCTTTCCGAAAAAATGACAATTTTATTTTTTGAAAAACAAACCAAAAAGCACCATTTTTAAAACCAAAAAAATAAGTTTTTTCCAAATAAAAACCAAAAATTTAAATTTAAAAAACCAACGTGCAAATCACCCTTATTAACCATATCGTAAAAAGAAAAAAATTTATTTTTTTTTCAACAAGAAAAAAATTTTTTTAAACAAATTAAAGAAATAACTTTTCAATTTTCTAAAAAAAAATTGGTTAAATTTGATTCAAAAGAAGGATTCCACCCAATTCCCCTTATAATTAAAACCCAGAGCCCTTTAAAAAAATTTGACAAAAAAATAAATTTTTTAAAAAAAAAAAAAGGACTTTTTTTAAAAGGGTTATAAAAAGCATTTATTTTTCCAAATTGCTAAAACCAAATTGGAAATTTTTTAAATAACAATAATCCACATAAAATTTATTATACCATTACCTAAAAATGAAAAAAATTTAATTTTTTTTTCAAAACAAACCAAAAAGAGCACTATTTTTTAAAAGGAAAAATTTATCCCTTTATCAAAAACCAAATATGTAAATTTTTCAATTTGTAGCCATGGAAATTACCCTTATATACCAAATAGATAGCCGGTGAAAAATGAAAAAATATTTTTTCAAAAACAAAAAAACAAAACCATTTTTTTAAAACAATAAAATTATACCCTCCCTAAAACCAATTTTTAAAATTTTAAGTTTTGTAGCGAACTTACCCAAATAAAACAACCTTTAAAAATGAAAAATTTTTTTAAACAAAAAAAAAGCACATATTTTAAAAACAAAATTTAATAAAAAGAAAATATTTTGTGTGTTAAAAAGAAAAATGTTGCATTAGCAACTGGTCGCGCGCTCAAGCTTCGAGTCGTCGACGAGGCGAACGTCAGCATAGTCAGATTAAAATTGCTAAGAATCAACATAAAATTAAGAAAATTAAAATGTTCATGTTGGCTAGTAGAACAATGGTAGTTTATCAGAATACTGTTATTTTTAACTTAACTAGTGGGAAAACGGTTTATCGTTGCGCTTCCTCTCTATAAGTTGTTGCAGACGAACTCTGCTGTCTGCTAAAGATGAACTGAATAAATAGATGCAAATTAAGGTTTGGACGCTCAGTAATAAGACTATTGCTATTTATGACACAAAGAGAAGAGTACACAAGTTTTTATTTAAACAAATATACAATTAAACAATACACACAAAATATGGTGTGATACGCCAATGGGACGTATCTGCAAATCAAGTCAAATATTTACAAATTTTTGGTGATCAAACTTAAGTATAAATTTTTATTACACCAATTAAATTGACCTAATTTGTTTTACTTAAACAAAAACAAAAGAAATATAAAGGATCGATATTATTTTAATTAAGCGCTGATAGCTTTAGAATTTAGAAATTTGCAATTTCAAATTTTTGCAAATAAATTTGCCAAGTTCTTAGAAAATTGAAACAATAAACTTATAAGCTATAGACAATAATCAGTTGTTTACAAATTATGTGAAAAAAGAATCACAAAATTTGCCCTTAATTTTGGCGCAAAAATATACACTCATCACTATCTTACTACTATACCCTACACTCGACCCTACACCAATAACTTTTGTAATTACCACTCCAAACTAAAGCCTGCCCTGCTATAGTTCCTTAAGTCACTTTTATTACACACTTATTTCTGGTAACCTTTTAATTTTTTTTAGAATATGTAACGTTACATTTGACTCAGAGAAATTTTTAGAATTGCCTTACTAGTTTAGTACACTTATGTATAAAAACTTGTTATAATATGAACTGTTTTAGCAGGGATGTGTTAACCAAATTTGTTGGTCTAACACGGGGTAGGTAATACATATATTACCATAGTAAACCTATTACTTTTCAATCAAAATCTTAAAAAACATTTTGGCAATTTTCCCAAAATTAAAGGGAATTTTACGTGTTCATATCAAAAGAAAAGAGCTCTTCAGACAGCAAGTTTCCTTTATCACTCTTCTGCCCTACTAACTTGTTCCCGGTTTCCCGACTCATGGGCTTCGCGATGCGACCCTCTCATTGCTTCTAATTGTTGTGCCGAGAGGGGAAGACGGTAGTGACTTTCACGCTCTTGTTTTTCGGTCATCAGAGACGCCAGGATATCTTGAGTTCTGATTGGATGTAGCGACGCGTTACGTCATCACGGGGTCGTGCATTCATGCCGTCCGTTCCCGTGGCGCCAGAACTGCAACTCGGTTTGTTTGTTTAGCTATTTTTTGATAATAGTAATAAGGTATTTTTCTCACACTTCAGCGGTGTTGCCAAGGTTATTTAGGAAAGCTGGGAAAACTCGCTTTTTTTTGCACTTTTTGTCACAATATCCATATAGTAGTACTCTACGACTTCAAATGGGAAATTTCCTTTTTTTTTAGGTATAATCCAAGAATTAATAAATGCATTCCCAGGCACTGACGAAACGATGTCGTACGCAGAAGTTATGAAACTAATAAAAAGTATGAACTTTTCTGTAGTTGTTTTCGACACTGCACCAACTGGCCACACATTAAGATTACTCTCGTTTCCTCAGGTCGTGGAAAAAGGTTTGGGAAAACTAATGAAAATCAAACAAAAGTTAGCACCGTTGATAAATCAGTTTAGCGGTTTATTCGGCATACAGGACCTAAATGCAGATCAGTTTTCCAATAAGATGGACGAATTATTAGCGGTAATAAAGCAAGTAAATGAACAGTTCAAAAACCCTGACCAAACGACGTTTATATGTGTTTGTATAGCGGAATTCTTGTCCTTATACGAAACGGAACGCTTAGTGCAAGAGCTGACAAAATGTAAAATAGACACTCATAACATAATAGTCAATCAACTCTTGTTCAAAAAAAAGGGCGAGGATGGATGTCGAATGTGTGATGCGAGAATAAAAATCCAAGAGAAATATCTAGATCAGATTACCGACCTGTACGAGGACTTTCATGTAGTTAAGTTGCCTTTGTTAGAAAATGAGGTTAGAGGCACTGAAAAAATCAAGGTATTTTCGGAATATCTAGTCAAACCGTACTCTGTATAGTACTGGTATAATTTCTTTTCATATTTTAGGTGTTACACTTTGTAGCGAAATTATTCCATAGCTAAAAATTTTAAGCATATTTAAATATAAAATTTCCAATTATTTTTTATAGCATAAATTATTGTATATAACTTCACAGAGTGGTTCAAGTAAATAACTAATTACCATTGTATTCTAAACCAGTGGTTCCCAAATTTTTTCTATGGTGCCCCCTTTTTGAAATTAAGAAGTGGTCGCTCCCCCCACTTTCCCCGACTATACAGAAACATTTCTTTTACTGAAAAAAAAAACATTTATTTACAAAGATAACATTTGAACACTAATCTAATGTGGAGTATGGTGCTGCATACTTAAAAAGGTCGGAAATTCTTGGTTTTATTTTTAAAATTGCGCAATGTAGGTCACTAGCAACATTAAGCCGGCTTCGTTTTTTTGTTTTAATTCCCATTAAAATAGAACATCCTTTTTAACATAAGTAGGTTGTCTAAAATGGTATGTATGGAAAGATATTTTATCCAAAATGTAATCACCAAATTTTCAAAGTCATTTTTCGCCAATGAGTCGTGTTTTCAGTCGATTGCTTGTTCGTGCATTTCTTCTGGAAGGATCTTTATATCAAAATTAAAAGGATTTTAAGCAAATTTATGTCCATCATTGTTATGTAAATTAGGAAAATATTGTTGAAATTCATCGAAGAGACTTTCTAGATGAGATATATGTTGTAATCTCTTCGGAAATGAGAAAAAATTTGGTGTTTAAGCTTGCAGACGACGTTTCCATACATAAATTTTCTTTTTTTTATTTAAAATAATTTTTTGTTATTTTAAAGATAAAGATTTGTATTAATTTTGCTGAGCTCTTGCGCCCCCCCACCCTTAATGTTACTTTGCGCATACCCGGGGGTGCTCGCCGCCCACTTTGGGAACCACTGTTCTAAACCCTAAAAGTGCTAAAAAATCAAATGAAATAAAATTTGTTGTTAAATAGGTATGTACAGGGTGTCCCATTACGATGTCGGTTAAATGGATGCATAGTTGCGCAATTTGATGCTGACTAAAATGCCACCTTAAAAGTTTAAAAATTTCGAATACCTCTGAATATATTTGGAAAAAACCGTATATTCGCGATTTCATTTTTATTTTTTATGACTCTATTTGAATAGATGTAACAAAATAAATTTAAATTTCATTGCTACTTTTTCTATAGATAGTGTTATTAGATATACACATCGACGTTTCGTCTTCGAGCTGCCATCATCAACTTTGTTTTTTAAATACGGTCCTGGATTTTTTATTATGGAATTTAAGAGCTTCTAAGATCCCAAAACCACTGATGTATCTCACTTATTCGAAAAATTCATATTAATGGCAATTTCCATAAGAAATCATGTGTTAGAGAGAGACACAATAGATTTTTGGTACGAAGCATTAAATTGATTTTTCCAAATAAGTGTGATACATCATTGGTTTTGGGATCCTAAAAGCTCTTAAAATCCGTAATAAAAAATCCAGGACCGTATTTAAAATACAAAGTTGTATGTCGGTGTGTAAATATAATAACACTGACTTGTAAAACAGAAAAAGTTGCAATGAGGTGTAAAAAAATAAAAATGAAATTGCGAATATTCGGTTTTTTCCAAAAATCTTCGGAAGTATTCGAAATTTTTTGGGGGAAAAAATTACTACTAAATTTTTACTAGTCTATAACTTTTATCCAACGCTAAAAAATGTGACCACAACTCATTACATAAAATAAGAATTTTTTTGACGGGCACATGTTTTTTGGGAATATAGTGTTAACAGGTCTTTTTTCTATAAATCAGAAGCACTCAGCTGTAATTTAGCTTTGTTGACTAAATTTTGTAAAATATTTAACTTAACTCCACATTGCCAATTTCTAGCAGTAGCTTTGATAGACCAAAAAGTAAAAGAAAAATTATTAAAAAGTTGCTTAAAATTTTTAGCTATGCTATAATTTTTCAAAAACGTTTATCGGGTTCCTTTGGGTACTATTGTAGGGTATGGCATGTTATATACAGAAAATATAATTTATTCCAAAAAATTAGGAAAAAATAGTTGCACAATATTGTCAAAACTTCTTTTATAGACTTTTAAAAAAAAAAGGGTGTGGCAACAAAAACTTGAATTTTCAATGCCAAAAAGGCATTTTTTAAACTATAAAAGTTGACATGAAACAACAAATAAAATGTCAGTCAAATGCCCAGATATTTTTGGGAGCAACCGGCTGGATTTCACAAAGATTCCATTTTTTTATTTCTTTGTGTTCTTGAATCTTTTTAGGGTGTAACATAGTATTTATTTTTAAAATATTCTCAGAGGCAATAATCTAAACGAGCTAAATCGCAACTGATCTGAAACGCTTGTTCGCAACAACGCCATTTTTTCGCGTGTAGTGTGATAGGTCCAAGGGCGTCGATAAGGGGGGGTGATGGGGGTGATTACCCCCCCCCCAAAACCCTACCTTCCACGTCGTCGGCAAATACTCCCGAAGTCGAATGTGCAAACATTATAAATGTACATATTAGCATCAATAAATACTTTGACCATGATTTTGACTCAATAACAACAGGATTATTTTTCAGCAAATAATAGTTTATGTAACATATTTTGTCAGGTTTGTGTTAAGAGTTGTTTTTTCCGATACTAAAATTACCCCTCCCAGGGAAAAATATTATCGACGCCCTTGGATAGGTCGCGCCATCCGTTTATAATGACTTCATTTAGGTCCATTTCTTACAGTGCCACCTTCACTCCTTTATACCCGGTTTCATGGGTTCACTTCCACGGCAGTGAGCAAGGAAGTAGGCGGAAGTTGGCAGCGCGAGTATGTAAACACGTCGCTCGCGCTGCCGCTACCTATGCCTGCTACTGCCCACTGCCGCTGCCCGGAGCTCCTTCTGGTGGCGGTTTTTTGGACAAGCAAGGACAGGCAGCGCAGCGGCAACGTCGTGTTTACATGATGCATGTAATTACGCGAGGAACAGGGGATTAACGGATTTTTACTCAGTTTATTTTTTTCTATGATCAGTTTCACGGAAGGTGAGTAGCAACAGTGGATTTTAATTTTTATTTCAATTTTCGTATATGTGATAAACCTATGTGGAGTGGAGTAACTAACAGTACAGTAATAAGAGTGGAGTAATAAAATTACTTTACAACGTTCGATTACGATGAATCGCTGCCATCCACCACGTCTTTTTCGACGTCGACGTTTCTTTTCCATAGCATATCTTAACA
Source organism: Listronotus oregonensis (assembly GCA_019359885.1). Taxonomy (NCBI): domain Eukaryota; kingdom Metazoa; phylum Arthropoda; class Insecta; order Coleoptera; family Curculionidae; genus Listronotus; species Listronotus oregonensis. The sequence continues at coordinate 57,949 of JAHBCN010003985.1, forward strand.
CATTTAAATAACTCTGAACATTTAAAACGCAAAGCGCTGTCGCCATAAAAACATCTTCATCCTCCATACTGCCGGAAAATAAGGCACAAATAATTCGGGTAGTGGCGGGTAGATGCGAGCTGCATGTAAATAGTTACTTGCTATAAAAATCTGCTTGGAATTATTTGAGGCAGGACAGTGGCAGGGAGTGCGCCGTGGCTGCATGTAAACCGGGTATTGGATGCATTAAAAGTTTGGCACCGCATGTGGATTTTCTGCCCCCCCCTCCCTACAAATTTGTCAATTTCTTTAATTAACAAAAATGTTGTAATGAAAATGCCAGTCATCACTAAACATGAGAGGCGTGTTGTTAAATTCATCAGATGGTTTAGCGCTGAAATCTGTCGTGACATCACACTAGATTAACGCTAGTTTTATCCTTGTCCATATACTACTAAAACAACGGCCATCTTTCATCGATGAATTTAACAACACGACTTATTTTATTCTAAAGTCAGCTTTATGCTTTACCAGTGTTTATTTAGCAAAGCTTTTGCGCTGTTTATGAACGGCTATCTTCAGATATTCTGTCAAATGTGTTTTGTAAGGTCAAATCTTGTTAATTTAATTTTTTTTGAAACAATTTTCATACCTTTGACCTCTAACACGGTCTTAGCTGGCAATAAAAAGTCCTTATTGAGTCAGTTTTTAATCGTCGGCCGCCATCTTCAATCAGAATTTTTTTATGGTCTTTATAATTAATGAACGTATTTTTGTAAATGTTAGTATTTTCGCAGCATGGCTTGCGGATAATGTCGACTAAAAGTTTGTCAGACGGAAATGGCGCACAATTCAAAATTCAAGTTCTTGTTGAGATTCCCAATAATATTAATACATTCAGATAATGGTTGAAAATATTTAGTTATTTGACTGGCTACATGATCTTATATAAGATATAAAATAGAAATAATATAAAAATGTGTGTTGGTTTCGTTTAAATGTGTTGAAATACATGATAGACATGTAAAAATTCTGCAAATTACTAATACAGGGTGCGGCAGCATAACTTCCTTTTTTCAAAACTTAATAAAACGCATTGTATGAAGCAGAAAGTTTTAATTTGGTTTTTACAATGTTGGTACATACCTAAAGTTTTGTTTTACATAGCTTTAAACAGTAAATCACGTAGGTGACGTCCCCCTTTCTCGATACCTTGAGTAAACCGATTTCTGGCGCTTCTCATGACTCTATCAAGCATAGCAGGCGTTATGTTGGCAGTTTCTTCCTGGACCCTATTCTTTAAATCGTGAAGGGTTCTTGGACGGTTTATATAAACATGGGATTTCAAAAAACCCCTTAGAAAAAAATCACAAGCTGATAAATCGGGAGATCGTGCTGGCCATTGCAAATTGCCCCTGATCAAAAAATAAAGTTATGCTGCCACGCTAGAAATCAGTTTACTCAATGTATCGCAAATGGGGGACGTCACCTACGTGATTTGCTCTTTAAAGCTACGTAAAACAAAACTTTAGGTATATACCAACATTGTAAAAACCAAATTAAAACTTTCTGATTCATACCATGCGTTTTATTAAGTTTTGAAAAAAGGAAGTTATGCTGCCGCACCCTGTACTTTTGTTACCAAAATTTGAAAATGATGTTGGTATAAATTTCCTTTGTTTGACAATGCGCGATGTATGTGGGAACTTCCCGCAAGGTAACCGTTCACAGGTTAAAAAGAAATAGTAAGATCAACGGAAACAAACGGTAGCTTTGCGAATCATGCTTATGGATTTACTTAAAAAAAATTGTTTTGTGCTTTTTTATCACCTTTTAATTACTTAATTTATTTAAATTCAAGTAAAAGAAAATATTACCCAAATATTAACAAATAGAAAAATCATAAATTATAATATTTATTTTATTATGAAGTCTGAATATTCTTTAAAAAAGCAAAATATTTTTCTTCTTGGATTTGTGTAAATTTTTATTTTTTGTTATATATCCTACTTAATTTTGAGGATATGCCATATTGCGCACTATAGAAGAATTATTTTTTACATTAAATTTAAAAATAAATACCATATAATTCCATATTAAATAGTGAAGGATGAGCAGAGCATATCCTTGTCTTTTTAACATTTATGTATACAGTGTGAGTTCTAATATGAGCAGCATGTGAAAAACTTTTTTATTCCTGGTTTTTTAGAAGTATAAAAGCTCGTGCACAGAAAAGAAATAGTTTAAACAATTTACAATATAAATATTTTAATTTTATAATATATTTTTGTATACGTTCTGTGTATATTGTTATATCGATGGCTTAGTATGAGAACCTCGTATGGCACAAAATATAAAGTTTACAGGAGACACAAAAATTGATTTGCTGCAGTATTTTGCCTAGAAGATTTTAATTTTTATACATGTTTTGGATTTGAACTAATACGAAATGTATTGAAGTGAATAAACACATTGGAAACACTTAAAAAATGCAGCCAATCTTCCTTGGATATACAGGGTCTTTAAAACTAAATCCACTAAATCTTGTGAGTAGCTGATATACGTGGTTCTTGTTGTTGTCTGTAGAAAACAGCTCTACACAGATGGAATTTTTGTAACAGCTGTTATACCAAATGTACGTTATTTTCTATAAGGATTTTTTCGCGACTTACCGTTTTTAACTACTGGTTGATAGCAGTTCTTTCCCCCACCATTCTGACCGTGTTTAACCCGCCTATCCTCGCAAAAACGAAACGGTTTACGTATGTCATCTTACAAACTAATCGTTTAATACACTTTTAAGTTTAAATTTAAATGTAAGATCTTTGGAGAGTTAAGAAATAAGTCGAAAAGATAATATATAAACCAATTTTTCATTTAATAAGATATTAGCTGTTTCCAAGTCAACTATAACAAGTAAATTTTTCCTTTATGATTTAAATATAATTGCACTAATTCATCCCTTTGGGAATTAACTAATAAACCAAAAAATCTGCAATCCAAATAGTTGTTAAACCATACTAAAAAAAACATCACAAGAACCAAAACAAAAGAAAAGCCGCGAATCTTCCATTATTTTAAATTGAAACTTGACATAACCATTATTAACGCTCCTCCTGACTAGTGGCGATAGCGGTAGATACTGGGTACAAAGTAAGGACGTAGATACTGACGTTAGAACACCTTCCCCTACGTTACCGCTTCTCGCGAAAATGAACCGGTATGTTAACTGTCCTAACAATGTTCAACGCGGTATGTCGCCAAAATTTGATGCTTCTTAAACCACGAAAATGTCATTTTTGAAAAAAAAAATTAACATACGAGGTTTTCTTACTAAGCCATTGATATGTTGTTTTCCATGTTTTTGGGCTCACTATAACTTCACTTTAAAGTAGATTCCATCAAAATAAGTTTTTGTTTGTGCACCAATTTATATTAGGCAAATTTTCTAAAAAATCAGTAATAAACTAGATACCGGTATTTTTGAAAGAGTTATGTATTTAAGGGTTCTAAAATGTTCGCATGTCATAATATGGTAAAATTATGTGTTTTTTTATATTGGCAATTGCTTTTTAATTGTGTTATAATATTGTTTCTTTTTCACTGGCATTTAATTGTTATATTATATAATGTTATTTATGTATCTTGTCTCGAGTTTGTCATCATGGTTATAGAAATTTTTATTTTAAATATGTAAATTATTCACCCCTATATTGTGATTATTTTGTAGTTATTTATAATTAAAATATATTTTTTGAAGACGCTGTTAGTTTTCTTTACAAACCTCTTATCTTTTTTTTGTTTAGCAGTATTTAGTGGTATTTAGCCAGCAGAGGCAGCGTTGCCGGTCGGCAGTGCGAACTTGCGTGCGAAAGAGAAAAAGAGTCACGTGCCGATTGGTCGACGGAAAGAGGTCGATCAATCAGTATGAATTGATGAAATGAATTTAGAATCTATATATATATATATATATATATATATATATATATATATATATATATATATATATATATATATATATATATATATATATATATATATATATATATATATATATAATAAATATTAAGTGTTAGACATTTTTGTAATTGGTATAATAAGGGTTCAAAAAGATTAAATAAAAATCCAGGGTCGTATTTAATTTTTTTTAAAACTTCATTGCAATAATAAAGATGACGTTTATTTTTAAACACTCTCTGAGAAAAAGGGGTCAAATATGAATAAAATCCCTGTATACTTTCCTTAATTTTGATGAAAACACCTTAACAAAAAATGTATTATATTGATTCAAAAAGTTAGTAACCATGGTTGCAATAACAAAAATATTTTCCATTGATTTAAAAAGTCAGTAATTATGGTTACTGACTCTGTTTTTTTTTCTCAACTTTTAGACTGAAGTAACTTGTAAATGACTGATGCCTCACAAAAAAGTTGTAATCAAACATTGTAGAAAAATATTACATAGTAATGCGTTATTTTTAACCATATGAGTAGTAACAAAGATTATAAAACAAAAATATTTTCCAAAATAAAATTGTCCCGCGCTCAGAATGTCGAAAATTCATCATTAGCATAAAGGCTTCTGACCCTAAAAAATATTTAAAAAATCCTTTGACTATAGTTCCACGTAACACATTTCCTGCTGCTGCTGATACCACAGTCTAAGGATATTCTAATAGTCTGCTCACTTAAGCATGATGCATAAAATTTTCCTCCTGCCTGTACCGATCCCTCGTCTATCGGCTATCCAGCGCCTTAGGATTAGCCGTGACTTAGTTTGTGCAGTGCCTTCGATCCAGACGGTTATATTAGCGGAATCTTTTTTGCACGCTTTACGTTATGCAGTATTTAAAAATCTATTTGGTTGAGATGGCTAAGCATAGTTTTTCTTATTGTACGATTGATGATTGTTGCGTTACTACACGTGATTATGTTCCATTTCTTCGATGTCCTAAGGGTATAGAAAGATATGTATGCATATGTTTTAACTCAATGTTTTGTTATTTCTTTAAACATGTAACAAAAAACATAATTTTGTAAATAGGCGGTAAAATTTACCTTTTGCTATTAATTCAAAATCAAAGCCAATCTGGTAATAAAGAGTGCCAAACAAAAACTTAAGATATTAAAAAATCTGTAAAATTTGTAATACATGTTTTTTTGTAATTTAACCTACCGTCTTTTATTTTCTTTGTTACCAAAGTAATCTATTTGTCAATAATGGTTTATAAAAAATAAATACAAACATTAATCATCTTACTAATATTATTATAATATATTCCTAATAGAATGCCCCCCATATAAAAATATAATCAACCAGGAGTTAGACTATTCACATCGAACGTAAGCGGTAGGAGGACTTATTGGTCTGCTGCACCGTGGCCGGATGTGTTCAGAGTCAACGGCGGTATTTTTGAGACATTAAAAGAGTAGGAGGACTTTATTAGAATATCTTTAGACTATGCTGATGCATGAACGAACTTTATTTTCAAAAAAATATTGTGGAATTTTTTAAAATCTTTTTTGTATCCTCCAACAAAATAACACAAAATTAGTTTTAAAAAATGTATTTAATAATAAATGTGATAAAAAATATTAAATATAAATAAATATTAAAAGCTAAAATGTAAAAAAATTATCCTATATGTGTTATCACTTATTGCTATATGGGATATAGGTGGTGCAACATTATAATACAGGAAGTAAGACTCAACATTTTTTGTAAATGCGTGAATTTTTTAAACGATACAGTTTTGTAAATGGTTTACTTGATTTTTATGATATTCTTTCATAATTCTGCTATTCTTAGTTAATTCTATACATCATGCTAGTATTAAACTTATTCGTTTAAACAAGAAGAACCATTCAATTCAATTCTTATGGAAAATGGGTTTTAGTCAATTTTTTTCAAACTTTTCATACCAATAGTTCTCAATACGCTAATCAAAAGTCGCCATGGGCACGAAACCCAAAAATCCCCCAAAATTACCCTTAAAGGTTGACATTTTTCCTATGGAAAATGAGTTTCGGCCAATTGATTTTAAACGTAGTGATGGTTCTTAACCTGCTGATCAAAAGTCTCCACGGGAACAAGGCCCGAAACCCCCTTAATCCCCCTAAAATCATCGTCAAAGGTCACTGGGGATGATTTTTACTGATATTGCTCTGCATAATTTTTTGACAGTGTTGTCGAATTCTAGCCACTTAAATAGTTACAGAGCTAAAGCCGGACATCCTCTGTACCTGGATTTCTTACAAGGTATGTAACCCCCCCCAGTACCTCCCTCCCTGACTCCAGACTCCAATCTCAACCAAAACTTCCGCTTAAGTGGCTATAATTCGACAATACTATCAAAAAATTCCGCAAAGCAATTGACCAAACTATCAGTTAAAATAATCCCACTGACCTTTGAGGGGGATTTTTGGGTTTTGTGCCCGTGGAAACTTTTGATCAGCATGTTGAGAACTATCAGATGCAAAATTTAAAAGAAATTGACCCAAACCCATTTTCCATAAGAAAATTGCGGGGTTTTTTCTGTTTTTTTATATTTCATGTTTAATTAAACAATACATACTACTAATACATAAGTCCTGAAGGTAACAACCCCGCTGGTTTAAGCAAAAGTTGGCGCAAATTGCGAAATTATGAAAGAGAGAGAAGTGTAGATATTTAAAGCCCGGCGTCGCATTTAGATAAATTTTTAAAAATTTGTGCTCAAAAATAGAAAATTCAACTTAATGATGATAGGTAAAACCTTTTCTTTAGTTAAGCTTAAACATGTCAGGTAACCAGACGAAAATGTTAGGATGCTTATTTAATAATTCTTAAATTAGATATTATTTCATTCAAAACAGGCAAATTAGCAGTTTAACTTAATATAAGATAATTTATTTATGGTTATAGATGATCGTTTATAGGGCTCTCACACTTGTAGTCTCAGTAGGTCTTACACTTGTCGTATCTTTCAGATTAATCCAATCGGGTAAGTGTTTTTCTCTTAAATAGAAATCTTTAGTGACAGCTTTTAGGGTCAAAAATTCTGTTGCCCCATAGATGGCACCTAAAAACAAACATTGATAATCTAATTACATATATAAAAGGAAACTGTGTGTTTGTATGTCCATCGTTTTCTTCATGACTACCCACTGCCACCCACTAATAGTTATGGTGGTAGGTGGCCTTAGGTCTGCACTTGCAAGTAAGAGAGTTTGATCGCGGTGGGTGGTTGTGGGTGGAGAAAATGTAAAAAAATATATATCTGTCCTTCTCTAACTCATGTGAACTTCTAGAAAGTTCTGAAAATTTCTGGAATGATCTGGAAAGTTCTAAAATGTGTGCAACTGTTAAAATCAATCCGGAATAGTCTAGAAAGTTCTAAAAATTTTGGAATGATCTAGAAAGTTCCAAAATGTGTGCAAGTGTTGTAATCAATCTAGAATGTTCTAGAAAGTTCCTGGAATAATTTAGAAAGTTCTCAAAATTTCCGGAATGATCAACAAAAATTCAAAATTACTTAACTAATCATTATTTTAATAAGTTAATTGATAAATCAATTTCGTATATACTATATACAACATACGTTTAATGATACAAAGATTTATTTACAAATGTAAGATAGATAAATTGATTGTACAATCATTAAGCGTGCGATGTATTTCGACCCGGGCAACGCTGGGTATTCTTTTTGAATTTTTGTTTTTGTGAATTCTTAAAATATAAATGAATAACAAAAAAAATGGATAGCGAAAATATTGTTTTTTTATCAACCGTCAAAAAAAAAGGCCGAAATTCGGGCATCTAGACTAGAATACTCCCTTAATATATAAGGTCAGCTATTCGACATGAACTCTGAAATATATAGCAGAACTACAAAATATGGACGATGGGTTATATTTGTGACATACATCTTTCATAATATATCAACAAATAAATTCATATTTAATCTGTTGAAACCTCAGACGAAAGAAAGAAAAGACTTAACATTTCATTCATAAGTGACACTTTGTTTTGTCCCAGACATTATCAATAAAATCATATAAGGGGAAAAAGGACAGAAGATAAATTAGGACTGATCAAGGCAACATTGTACGGAGCCTTGCAGTTTCGACCAGTGGCGTATGGTTTAGGTTAGGAGTTTGATTAGATATAAATTTTTTAAAAAAATATTAATTTTTAAATCTTTCTAATTATGGTGATTTTTTTTAATTTTGTTTTTTAAAAAAATATTGATTAGCAACATAAATAGTTATAAAATATTTTATTCAAAAAAAACAAAATATTTTTGGTATTTGAGGGTTATTTAAACAAAATTACTTTTCTCCTATAAATTTAGAATAATGTGGGCCAAATTAAAAAAAAAAGACAAAAACTGGGGATATTTTTTTATTATATGGCAAAAAAATAACATAAAATATTGATATAAGGCAAAATAAAAATTATCTACTTATTCCTAAGATAATATACAGTGTCAACTAAAAAAGTCCCATCAAAGGGGAAAAATTTTTTCCCCAATTAATTCGGATTTTTTTCCCAAAAGTTTTGTTTGAAAAATAATGCCAAATAATGTAACGGGGTGTCACAGATTCAGTGCATGCATGGGGATCTCGGATATCGTAAAGATATGAGGTCGTTAAATTATGGCAAAGTTTGTATTTACGTAACTAACCATATCCACTTTAAAAGTTGAAATTCCGGTACTTTCGGAGATATTCAAAAAAAAAAACGAAATTTGCCTTTTTGCTTTTATTTTTCTGACGTTATTTAAAGAGATAGGGAAAAAACAAAAGATACTTTCTCGTGGTCATTTTTTAAAACTCTAAAAAAACAGCGTTAAAATTTTTCCCCACGCGTTTCGTTTTCGTTAAATCTTAAATTTTTTTTTTAAAAATTTTTTTTTTTTTTTTGAACCCCTTTTTTTTCAAAAAAGTATAACACTTAATTTTTTTAAAAAATTAAAACCCCTTTAAAAATTTTTTTTTCTAATTTTCCCTTTTAAAAAAAGATTTTTCAGAAAAATTTGTGTTTACCCAAAAAGGGATTTTTTCAAAATCAAAACGGGGTTTTTTAAAAAAAAAATTGTTTTTTTAAAAAACATTTTAAGTTTTTTTAAAACCTAAAAAAGTCTTTTTTTTTTTTCCCTTTTTTTAACCCCAAAAAAAAAAAAACAAACCAAATTTTTTTTCGGAACGTAAATTCAACCAAAAGGTTTTTTAATAAATCGTTTTAATTTTCCGACTTTTCTTCTTTTAAAAACCCAAAATTGATTTTGGCCCCTTTATGGTATCCCTGATTTTTTTTTAATATTTTTTTTTAAAAAAAAAAAAAAAGAACATTTTCTTTTTAAATTTTTAAAAATTTTTTGGATTTGAAAAAAAAATTTTGGGGAAGCAAAAGAGACCTGTTGGGCAAGTAAATATCAATTTTCCATGGAACCCTCCCAAAAATTAAAAAATTTAAAAAAAAACGTGAAAAATTTAAAATTTTCTGTTTTTAAACCCTTTAATTACATACCCCCTTTCCCAAGGGCCGTAAATAGTAAACTAAAAAAAAATTAAAATTAAGAAAAAAGAATAGGTAAAAAATTTTTGTTTTTCAAAAATAAATTAAATAACCTAAAAAAAAAATTTGGGGTTTTTTAAACAAGAACCAAAAACAAAAAGAAAAATTAAAAAAATTTTTTTGAAAGTAATCTTTTTACCTTTTTAAAGTTTTGCAATATTTATTTAAAATTTTTTATTATTAAAAAAATTTTATTTTTCCAATAAAACCCTTATAAAATGGTCCCAATATTTTTTTTAAATTTTTTTTAATTCCCCAAAAAAAAAAAATGTTTTTTTTTTTATTTTAAAAATTTTTAAAATTATCCTATAAAAAATAAATTGATATTTAAAAAAAAAAAAAAAAAAACTTAAATCCTTTGGGGCTTTATTTCCTTCCTTTTAAAATTCCCCAATAAAAACACCCGCAAAAAATCTTTCCCGAAAAAACCATTTCTTAAAAGCCAATTTTTCACAAAAAACCCATTTTTAATTTTTTAAAAATTTTAAAATTTTTTTTTGTTTTTAAAAAAAAAAACCCCAAAAACTTAAAAAAGGGCCGCGATACACCTAATTTATTCCATTTTTTAAGGAAAGTTTTAAAATTTCCCTTGGGGATTGTATTGCCTGCTTTTTTGGGGGCAAATTAAATGAGAAACGTTTTAAAAAAAAAAAAAAAATTTTTTAAAAAATTTTTTAAATTATTTTTTAAAAAACCTTGCTTATTTATTTTTAGCCTTTTTTTAAAAAAAACTTGGGTTTTTTTAGAAAATTTAAATTATTCAAGCTAAAATTTTATATTTTAGTTCGTTTTTTTTTCCCTTTTTTAAAAAAAGTGGGGGGTTTTTTTAAACCCAATTTTTTTTTTAAAAAAAAATAAAAAATCTATTTTTTCCCCCCCCCCCCACATATTTTTTTGAATGGTAAAATTTTCCAAGATTTAAGGGTTTATGTAATTTGTTTTTTCAGCTTTTTTATTTGCCTTAAAACCTGAAAAAGTTTTACAGTATTTTTTTTTAATTTTTTTTTAATTTTAAAAATTTTTTTTTTTGTTTTTTTTTAAATTTTTTTAATTTTTGTAAAAATTTATATTTCCCCAAAATTTTTTCTTACCAAAAAATTTTTT
>JAHBCN010003986.1:0-68867 GCA_019359885.1 Listronotus oregonensis
GGAATGTATTTAACACCTTCCAAAGCTCCATAATCCAAAAGAATTTGGTAAAATTACTTTTTATAAAAAAAATATGAACAGATTGATAGGAGGGTCAAAATATCGAGCCAAAACTAACTTTGGCTCGAGTTTTTAATATTCTAAAGAAACCAAAAAAGGAAACAGTAACAAGATATTATTGCTTTTACGTTCTTTTACATATTAACTTTAAATCATGCAAAAATATGCATTTTTACGTGAGTTATTTAAAAATTAGTCCGTCCGTTTGGAAGTGTAAGTAGCTTAAAGCACCTTTCGAGATACGGAAGGTGCAAAAAATACTGGCGCATTTATGGCCGATTATTAAAAACTATCAATTTTTTGACAAAGGTGACGGGAATCATTTTTGCAGTTAATAAACTGTTCTTTATTTTCGTCCAAACATAAATTGCATAAATATCATATTTCGGGAGATATCGACCAAAATAGTTGAAAAACCGGATTTCCGGGCTCTTGAGGGCCATTTTCAGGCCCTTGCGGACATTTTTTTTATATATGATATTTTTAGAGGTTATTGTATACATTCATACCTGCAACTGGTAATCGTAATTTACTACTACTTAGAAGAGTAATTGTTAATTGTAATTGAATTACTTTTTAAAAGTAATTTCGACAGCTCTGACCAGGATCTTAATAAAGAGAAGGCTTTCACTAAAAGACCATGACATATCCACTACCACCTTCTTAAGACGGTTCTACACTCGCGGCGCGAAAGTCGTTAAACGCGCGTGTGTATGGTTTCGCGGATTGGCGTTCTCGCTTCGCGGCGTTCTCCATTTGATGTCGATTTTTGAGCCTGCGACAAAGGAAAACAATGAACGTAACCGTGAATATTGCCAGTGTAGAGAGCTATATTCTTCGTGCAGAGATCTGACGCGAATCTCGGCCTAAGCTCGCAGCCACGATTCGTGGGTCAGTGTAGAGCCGCTATTACATTTTTTTTTCATTATTCTCTACTTTTGGCTGTAGAATAGCTTTTTTCTAATTATTTATTTATACTTTGGTAAAATATATACTGTATACGGATTAAATTAAGTTTATCGATTCATATCACGCACTTAATGTTTCACCAGGATCCTAAAACATGATACAGATTTTCATAAACATCAATTTTGCTTTAAAATCTCCCTTTTGCGCCAACCTATGTAAAAAAAAAACTAATATACAGGGTGATTCCTAAGTTGACGCTTTTTATTTAACTGTACATAGAATTCATTAAAATAAACAACTTTATAGAATAACTTTTTTCAAAATACTACAAAATAAGGAACTTAGATTCATTTAGTGTGTCGAATACGGTCCTGTCTTAAGTAAGTTGTCACGGCCCAGGAAGTCTTCGGGTTGTAGTGCGTGAATACGTTGATCATGATTTTACCACACATTTTTTTTTATTTAAACCGACCTGATCTGCAATCACCCATGTACGTGTGTCCAGAATGATCCCGCAAGTAAAACCGTCGCGCGTACAATCTTAAAGCAGCAGTCGCAGATTAACGACACTCTATAAAAAATAAGGAACATATCCACATATAAATTTTTTTTGGGACTGCGCCATTTTCGCGATTTAACAATGATTTAAAATTAAAATTAACCCTCGGCTGGTCCGGTTAAAGCTATGCGACTGATCATAATGCGTTAATAAGACAAAAAACAAACGTAAATAAGAAATAAACTATCTTTTTATGCCCAGGCCCGCACTAGACACATATTCAAATAAATTATTGTAGCTTTGTTATTTTTGGGTTTTTGAAAAAAATTTATTTAGAAAAGTTGTTTATTTTAACGAGTTTTTGCAGTTAAAGAAAGCTTCAACTTAGGAATCACCCTGTATTTTAGCAACTTTATCACATTTAAGGGCCTCTCCTTAAACCTAGAATCAGGGATAAACTTTATAAGTAAAATTAGACCATCGTATTTGATTATTATTAAAATTATATTGTATAAATAAAAATATCTTTAAAGTTAGTGGTCCTTACACCGAACTAGAAAATTAGGATTTAAAAGTTGATACGAAAAAATTTAAGGAAACAGGGTTGGCAAAATTTGGATATTGTGGTTAAAACCGGTATTTTTAAATGGGGTATCTGGTCAAAACACTTTTTGGCTAGTATAAATGAAATAAATAATTTAGATATTAAAATTTTGTTTTCCCAACTATTACTTTACCGAAATATAACGGCAGTTATATTCGGTATATACACTAAAAAAAATTAAGAACAACAAACATTTCTGGGTGTGTTGGGAAGCAAACAGATTAGATTCCGAGCATACCAAAGGTAATTTTAAGTTTTTTTTGTTGCAATTATGTTTTAAACACAACTATTAGGTCAATAAAACTTGAATGAGGTCAGTGACACAATTTTGTTTTAAAATTAAGTATAGAATAAAATTATTCTTATTATTTAATTCCGTGTCTAAAGCACTCGTATGCAAGGTCAAAAAAATAATAATAATATTTTTTGTTTCTTTTACTATTGTGCTATTGTATTGCTTTATGTGTATAAGATAGGATGCTTGACAATATCGTAACAAAAGTGTTGTCTTTGGGCAACTGGCTCACGTGCTAAATATATTTACCTAACCAAGGACGTTGCCGACAGGTAAAAATATATTATAAATATATTAAAAATAATACAAACCGTATTGTGTGTGTCTTTAACACTACACAAGAAGTCACCTATTTCGATATATAAGGTTTTTTTACACCCTGTATATAACTCACCAATGGGACTTCATAAGGATAAGATATACAGCTAAAGTTAGATTTTGACAAATCTACGTATTTAAATGCCTAATTATTTGAAAAATAATACAGAATTTACGAATACTTCCAAAGGGTTTAGTTCTGAACGCACAATTTCGTGCGTTTACGTGATCCCAATGGCGAACTTTTACCCTGAATGTTAATTAAAATCAGTGAAATTCCCTTTAAAATTGAAGCGAGGCTTTAGTGCTGGTTTTAACCAATGTAAAATAAGTGATCTTTTGCCAACCCTGCAATAAATGCGTCAAAAAACGCAAGGCCTTTTATAAAGGCACAAAATAACATGCAGAATATTAATTATAACAATATGTTTCATTTACTTAACCCCAAATATAAGGAGGGATAAAATATCATTTTGAATTTAAAAGACATTTACATGTTAATGCCATTGCTGCCTGTAGTTACTTTATGAAAGAATTTAAAAAAGGTCGGATTGATATACATGTCCATCAAAATCGCAGAGTTATAATGTGTAATAATAAGAAAGGTCTCTCGGATGTTTATTTAATATGCAGTAAATTTTGAAAAGTATTTACGTTCATATTTAAAATAAAACTGGGAAAAGCTCAACTGACAATAACATGTTAATGTCGCCGTTTTACTTTAATCTTTAAATAAAATTTTAGCATATAATTTTAAACCATTTACAAAACTTTTAAAATTTCAGACTTTTTACACACCCTGTATAAAACACATATTGCTTTCCATTTCCACATCAAAGTCAAATCCATTATGCAAATTTTGCCATCAATTTTAAACCTAAGGCTGCATTTTGTGCACTATAGAATTCTACAATAGATTTTTTCATTGTTTACATTATTTAAATACAAATTAATCTTTCTTGGTCGTAAAATCCTACATCATTTGTAGAATTTTATAGACTAACCTGTTCCTCTATCAACACAGTGTGTTTGTTGTGTGTTGTTTTATATGCACATCTGGTCTCGTCTTTCGCGCAGCGCGTTGTAGCGCTGTGGATTGGGTTCAGGTTTAAAGCGATCTACAAGTCATCGTGACTCTGTACAAAAGAAAAGCATCTTTCGTGCAGAGTCGCATAACCTTGAGTTACTATATGACACACAGAAAGGTGACAGCACAAAAGTGCCATTCAAAACAGCGTTACCCATGACATGACATCAAATCATTTGCCTACACTGCACATTGAAGAGGCATGTGACAGTAACCATTACCCATGGCACACACAATAGGTAGAAATTCGCACGCCGCTGAGGCTACAGCATGAGATCGCCACTGAGTACAACATTCAACCATAATATTTTTATACATTCATATAATTTTACACCTAAAAATATTCGATTCAATAAATGTAATAATTTCGATCTGCCAAATATAACGAATGAATAAACTGTTATTTTGCATTCTTAGTTTTCTTTTTCTTTATATTGCTAAAAAGCAATTGTTAGAAATGATATACGATGACAAAACCCGCATTAAAAATTATCAATTATTTTTACTTGTAGTTAAGCTCATTATTTATACGTTGACTTAAATAAATTGAACACGTGGGAATTTTTTTATTGATTTCTTATAGAAAATGCATTTTTGATAAAAATTGGCACATTAAAAAATTATTCTGATGCTGTCAAATTAAAAGTGATAAACGATTTTTTTTAAACAGCAAAATTAAAGACAACTAGAATAAAAGTTTTTTACCTTTGTCTGTTATTTTATTATTAAACACAAAAGGTTTTAATAACTTTTAAATGCATTTTAATGATTATTTATACTTCTGTTGTTAAATGTTAATTTTTTTTAAATTTTTTTTTTCGCCGCAACATTTTAATATTTTTTAGGTACCCTGCATATTATATGTACAAGAGAGCGCCTTTTCAATGGATTTCCCCAATATTGGAAGAACTACAAGTGATAGAGAAAATCTGATGGCACCTTTTTGAGTTTGATTTTCAAAACAACTGTAATGGTGAAAATAGTGTAGAATTTTACGTAGAATCCAGGGCTCATTTTTTTTCGGTTACAGTTTTAGAAATATATTGCAAAGTTGCTTTTTGAAATTGGGACATCCTGTATATTTTTCTAATATTCGTTTTAAAATAAAATCACCTGATTATTGATACCAAACATATTATATTTATTTTCAAAAAAAGTTATTTGTGAATAAAAAAAGGCCCCTGTGATTTTCTTATGGAAAATGGGTTTCGGCCAATTGTTTTCAATCTTTGCATAGTGTTAGTTCTCAACACGCTGATCAAAAGTCTCCACGGGTACAAAACCCAAAAACCCTTTCAACCCCTTCAAAATCACTCTCAAAGGTCCCTGGAGACTTTTCTAATGAAAAATGGCTTTCGGCCAATTGTTTTCAAACTTTGCATAGTTCAACAAGCCGATCAAAAGTCTCCACGGGCAAAAAACCTATGGTATCAAAAAATAGGTAATTTTATTGGGAAACAAACAGTGAAATAATATACAGGGGGCCAATTTAAAAAAAGGAAATTTTGCATTGTCTTTTAAAACCTTAAATGAAAAAAAAAATTAAGTACGGCACTGGATTCCACATAAAATTCTATACAAATATGCTATTTACCATTTTTGCTATCATTATCAACAACCGAGATACAGAGATGTCTTCAAACCGTCAAAATTTGACGATTTGAAATTAGCCTCGATCTTTTTTACCACTGCATATTTTTCGAAAATCGAATCTTTGTTGTATCTTTTGTAGTTTTCCCAATACCATGAAAATCCGTCGAAAAGGCATCACCCTGTACAGGGTCATACAATGAGAACTTAGGAGGCCACACTTGTGGCTCTCCTCATAATAAAAAAAAAAGTGAAATAGCCATCTCCTGTTTTTTTTTCGATGAGAAACAATAAGGAAAATGATTTGAATTGAAACAAAAAAGGTATACTTTTTCCCCAAAATAGCTAGAGAACAGAGCTCTCGGTAATTGAATTAAAATAACTGAAAAATCGTATTCAATTACTTCGCAGTAATTGGATTACTTAAATTCCATTACTTTCCGGAAAAGGATTATCAATTAATAGGATAATGTAATCGTAATTGGTAATTGATTTTCAAGAATCCAAAGTAATTCAATTACTTAGAAAGCTATTTGATTACTTATAAAGTAATTGAATTACTTGGAAATTAATTCAATTACCTAATAAGTAATCGAATTACTACAAAAAACCTTTTCTTTATGGAACTGCCGGAATTTTGGCCAGCCAGAAATATCATCTTGAAACATAATGCTACCGCCACCGTTTTTATACTTTTTTTTGTGAAAAAATCTGATGATGTTTGGTAAAAAGAATTTTGTATTTTAGAGTCACTTAATGTTGAACTTGCCGAGAAGGCAGTTTGAATAGTGTGACGTGCGCGTATGATGCATTTTAGTATAAATATTTTATTTGTTTAGTGTATCGTGTTTAATATATGTGGTAATTTAAATAAAGTAATTGCTAAAATATTCAATTACTTTTAGTTTTAATTGATAATTAAATTACTTTAAACAAACATGCTAGTAATTGGTAATCGTAATTTACTACTACTTAGAAGAGTAATTGGTAATTGTAATTGAATTATAATAAAACAAGTTGCAACAGCTCTGCTAGAGAACAACAAAATTTATCAAATTTGTATGACAAATTTCCGATTTTTTTAGAAAACAGAAAACAAACCAAAAATAAGATGTCCCATTAAGAAAATGCTAATTTTATGTCCTATCTATTTTGTTTTAATTCAAATAATTTCCTTAGGTATTTCTTTATAATCTACAGGAAAAATACACAAGAAGGCTATTTCACATTTTTTTTCAAACACTGCCTAGTTCAATCCTAGGCAAACAATCCTATACAGTTGCGGCCCTTAAATTTTCAACCAAACCTATTTCTATCAAAAATATTTTATTTTTAATAAAGGAATTTTGCATTTCCAAACAGCAACAACATATTAAATATTTTAATTTACTAAAAATCTAAAACATCTTCTGTACTTTAAATTAGATCGTATCAAAATGTGTCCTTTATGTACAGGGTGATCAGTTAAGGGTAGCGAGCGGCCATATCTCATAAGATATTGGTCGTATAGATTTGAGAAAAAAAAATCATAATAAAAATCGCCAAGAGAAATTGCTGGAAATTATTTTCGAGTTTGTCAAACGTCCGCTAGAGGGCGTAACAACCAACACCAAATAGAAAAATGGGATTTTTGTAGAATTTTGTCCAATAAAAGTATATCGATGATATCATTTTCATATTTTGACCATTTACATTTTTTGTCTAAAACATTTTATTCTATCTATCAAATAATAGGTGGGGAAGTTCAATCTTTTTTAAAACAAGATTTTCCCGTTTTTTTGACTGATTTTAGCAAACTTAGGCTCATATGAAAGAACATGCACTACAAAACACTTATTTGGTTTTGAATTTTTGCTTTGCTTCGCCCTAGATGGCGTTACACTGAAATGGAGCAAATTCTTGATTTAAAAAAACAAGTGTAATGGATATTAATTTTTATATATTTTAAAAGAGGATAAATTATCTATAATTTAACGAAAAGATATTTTTTGAACCGTTGATATTGACTTAAAATATTTTATTACATTAAAAAATGGCACGCCACTGTTTTTTATCAAAATAAAATCAGTTTTGTAATCTTATTAGTTGCTAACAAAAAGAACCTCTTGACTTTTTTTCTTAGACAAACGGTTTTGGATTGAAAATAAAATAGGTTTACATACTGTTTACAATGATATAATTATAAGGTAACAGTATGTAAACCTATTTTATTTTTTTAATCCAAAACCGTTTGTCTAACGAAAAAAAGTCAAGAGGTTCATTTTGTTAGCAACTAATAAGAGATTACAAAACTGATTTTTATTTTGATAAAAAACAGTGGCGTCCCATTTTTTAATGTAATAAAATTATATTTTGGTCAATATCAACGGTTCAAAAAAATTCTTTTCGTTAAATTATAGATAAATTTATCCTCTTTTAAAATATATAAAAATTAATATACCATTACATTTGTTTTTTTTTAATCAAAAATTTGCTACCATTTCAGTTAACGCCATCTAGCGGCGACAGCAAAAGTCAAAAATTCAAAACCAAATAAGTGTTTTGTAGTGCATGTTCTTTCATATGAGCCTAAGTTTGCTAAAATCAGTCAAAAGAAACGGGAGAAATCTTGGTTTGTTTAAAAAAAGAATTGAACTTCCCCCACCGCTTTATTTTGATAGATAGAATAAAATGTTTTAGACAAAAAATGTAGGGAAATGGTCAGTAAATATGAAAATGATATCATCGATATACTTTTATTGGACAAAATTCTATAAAAATCCCATTTTTCTATTTGGTGTTGGTTGTTACGCCCTCTAGCGGACGTTTGACAAACTCGAAAATAATTTCCAGTAATTTCTCTTGGCGATTTTTATTATGATTTTTTTTTTCTCAAATCTATACGACCAATATCTTATGAGATATGGCCGCTCGCTACCCTTAACTGATCACCCTGTACAAACTGGAATTAAACCTAATTTATGCTAAGAAATCAATAATAATTTTGTCCCATATTTGTCCAATACACATAGAGACTTATGATCTTAAAACCGCTTTGATTAAGATATTTTAAAAAGTCAATAAAACCGAACCGTTTTTATTCGAGTTTTTTTTTAATAAAATGTCGCACTTATTCCAATACGTAACATTTACGTATTAACTTTCTTAAGTATATAAATAAAAAAGATAGATGCTTTATAAAAAGTGAGAGTGTTATGATTAGTATACGTTTTCATATTCCCTTAATTGTGTTTTAAACTACTTTTTATTAAGAAAAGTGAATTATTAACATATTTTACACTTTCTAAATTTTCAATTTTATGAAAATATTTATTAAAAATGCCCTATCTCTGAATATGATTGATTATATCATATATATTATAATATTTCGTGAAAACAGTGCGCCTAGACTATAAAGATATTTTTTAAATTCAGTAATATGGCGTCTTAACTGTTCATCAGCAAATAAAAAAGTAAAACATAAAAAAGCTAGAAATTGCAATGCAAACCAAAAGTTTTCTGTTAGATCCCACTTCCCTTTCAATTTTATTCCTTTTTTAAATCGTGCTGCATTTTCCAATATTTCATTTTTGTAAGCTGTGTGTCTGGAATGGCTTCTCTTGGTGGAATAAAACTTAACATCATAATGTGTCTTAGGTAGGCCCTAGTTTGTCTAAAGGCAGCGTCGGTACCGTGAATCCTATCCAAAACTCCTAGCACACCAAAGCAATTGTTAAACCTAAAAAAGTACATCAATAAAGATTTCTTACTACACTTTTCCATTAATGGTATATTACATATCAAGTACAGAAAAGTGGAATTTTACTTGACAAGTATGGTACGTTTGAATCCGAGCGAAGCGAGGATTTAAATACCATATGAGTTAAGTAAAATAACTTTTCTGACGAGGTGCATATACTACCTATTTTTTCGCATTTTGTAGATAACTGTCTATTTTAAATTTTTAAAAACGTAGTAGCCTGACGTCTCAGTAACTTGGCAATCTAAACCTATACATGATGTTGTTTTTTTGTAATTAACAACGGTTGACAGCATCCAAATAAACTGATCTTTGAAGAGCGATTTTTTCAACAATAATTATCGAAATGGCTGATGAAAACGACTCGGAAGATGTCTTAAATGCAGCCCAGGAAGCTTCTTCCAATGAAATCTAAGGAAAGGTATGAGAAAGTGTATAATATGTGCCGCGAGTGGAGAAACTCCAAGAGATTTAAAGAATTGACCAAAAACTTAATGCTGGCCTATTTTTACGAACAGGTAAGCTCTTTTAATATGGTTAAAGTATTGTACATGGATAATAATTTTGTTATTTGTTTAAGGCAAAAGTCCTTAAAGCTTCTAGTTTATGGGCTACATACCCTATGATCAAAACCACGATACAAAACAATGGTTATAAAAATTCCAAAAGGATATTTAACAATGTCCAACTGGTACTATCCCAAGAAGTTCCTGTAAAAATTGTGGTAAATGAAAAAAATGTTCACAATGTTTAAAATAAACGTTTTTTTTCTTTATTGTTAAATTGTATTTTTATAAAGTAATGGTTGCTATGTTGTATAATGGTCTATTACTGTATGATTTAGAGGTCTGTAATGTAGTGGGTTACTGTACAAAATGCGAAAAAAAAACATTACATTATATCATACACCATTAAAAGCGAAATAATAGAATCATCATCATTCCTCTAACCTCTATGTGAAGACCTTAGAACCATTACCATTTTTTCTCTATCCCCAATATGGGGACAACTAGAAACAAAATGAAAATAGCTAATATTCAGAAACTGTTGTCAAAGGTAAATTGAGCTTTAATTTATTACCTTGATTCTAAGTTAGGTACAATGAACACCCTTTTTTTTTGAGATTTTTTTTTTAAACTAAAAATCATAATAGGATATTTTTTCATTTAATTAATTCAACATAAAAATTGAATCTAACTGAGTCTCATCCATTTATCTTTGTTTTTAAACGTGGCTTAAAACGATAAAATATATAAACTTGCATAAATTTTTAATGCATTTAAATTGTCAAGTACATGATAATCACAATTCAGGTGAAAAATTATTTATAGATTAATTTTGCACATTTAAATATATATATATATATATATATATATATATATATATATATATATATATATATATATATATATATATATATATATATATACAGGGTGGTCCTTTTAAAGTGTTACAAGGCAATATTGAGAACGGCTCATTAAAAATACGAAATTTCTAGAGGTGCAATGGATCATTGGGGGACACTTTTTGAGAAAATAAGTAATATTTAACCCTTTCCACTTTTAGGGGTGGGGGTAACTTTCGAATGTCAAATGAAAATGTGCAATTTTCTTCTCAGATTCGTAATCTACAAGAAAAAACTACATTATAATCAATCATATTTTAATGTCAATGTCAATTCTACGGTAAATTCAACAAAATTAAAAAGAAACTCGACAGAAGGAAACTCTGTAGGTTAGTAGCGCTAATGCACCAGCCGCCACTGTATGCAGTTATCATGGCAACGCACGACTGACATGTTTTGACATTGCAAGTAATTTCCTTGAATTGTCTTCGCGTTTTAAGAGTTCAGATTAAGCGTTTTCTTAAAATTACTGTTTATTTTGATTATTGGTTGTGTTCGTTGGTTGTGTTCGTTTGTTGAGATCGTTTCTTATTTTTCGTTGTTCTTGTTCCTATTTAATAATCTAAGTTGTGACTTTAATTTCCTATCCCCAAAATGAATGAATTCGACTGTCAAGTTGATATGTTGTTAATTCTGGGAGAATGTAGAAAAACTACCGCAATGCTTGTGAACTTTGGGCGGCAAGATTTCCACATTTACCGGCAAAATCTCACATGGCATTTAAGAGATTAGAGACCAGAAGCCGTCAGACAGGCCAACTCTCATCTAAAAAGCAACAGAGAAAAACCAAAACGAACGACGACATGGCGATAGGAGTTTTGGGAACAGTAGCCCTCAATCCTCATATTGGTTCGCGAGATCTATCCAAAGATGCCGGGATGTTAAAACATCCGTTCTCAGAATTTTGCACAATTTTAAATTTCATCCTTACCATATCACCTTACATCAAGAATTATATGGACAGGACTTTGAAAGACGAGTGCAATTTTGTCAGTGGTTTCGACAATGGATTACTGAAAACAACTCACTGAAAACATAATATTTTCTGACGAAGCAAAGTTTACTAACCATGGTCAAGTAAATCGTCACAATATGCATTATTGGGCTGAAGAAAATCCACACTGGATGCGAACAGTCGCTAATCAACACCCTTGGTCGATAAATACATGGTGTGGGATATTTGGCAATACTGTTATTGGACCCCATTTTTTGATGGTCATCTCAATGGACAACGATACGCGATTTCCTTCAGAATGACTTGCAAATATTAATGCCAAATATTCCAGAGCAACAACGTGGAGCAATTTGGTTCCAGCAAGATGGTGCACCACCACATTACTGTCGGGAGGCACGTGCATTATTGGATGATACCTACCCTAACAGATGGATTGGACTGGGGACACAGTGAATTGGCCTGCAAGATCGCCAGACTTAACCCTCTCGATTTTTCTGTGGGGTTTTGTCAAGAAAAAGTCATGGTGACTGCTCCAACTACAGCCGAAGACATGAGGCAGAGAATCACGCGTGCAGTTCGTGAAATCACTCCAGATATGCTACTTAGGTTCGGAATTCTTTCCGGAAGAGGGTCGATAAATGCTTAGAACAAAATGGTCATCATTTTGAACACCTACTTTAATAAAATAGTGTACCTAATAACAATGATCCTTCTTTTTAATTTTGTTGAATTTACCGTAGTGACATTGACATTGACATTAAAATATGAATTGATTATAACGTAGTTTTTTCTGTAGATTACGAATCTGAGAAGAAAACTGCACATTTTCATTTGACATTCGAAAGTTACCCCACCCCTAAAAAGTGGAAAGGGTTAAAATATTACTTATTTTCTCAAAAAGTGTCCCCAATGATCCATTGCACCTCTAGAAATTTCGTATTTTTTTAATGAGCCGTTTCCTCAATATTGCCTTGTAACACCACCTGTATATATATATATATATATATATATATATATATATATATATATATATATATATATATATATATCACAAATAAATACAGGTAAAAAAATTATTTATAGATTAGTTTTGCACATTTTTTTTTTAAATATTTTAATAAAATTTTAGATAAATTTCGTGAGGTTAAAATTCTCAGTCATAACTAAGACTTTTGATCAGGTCTGACATGATGCGCTACTAAAAAAACTTTTATCCTGTGATTTTCCACTTAAATTTTTATTTTAGCACTCCAGTTAAATTTCTAATCGACGTATATCAGGTAATTAGATGATCGCTCCTCTGGCTTCTGGCTCAAATTAATGCTAAGGTACCCCAGGGCCTAATGCTGGAACCAACTATATTTTTTCTTCACATGGTAGTACCCTTTATCCTAATATTGTTACTCAAGGCAATCTCTAAACCTGATTTGGGAAGCAAGCACAGGGTAACCCCCTTACCCATCCATTAATTACGTGAACGCAAAATGGTGGGAGAGGCTCAGCAAAATTTCATCACATCTCATCCAAAGGGAGCGGGGGGTTATTGAAAATCTTACGTCGACTTTTTAATTCCACGCGCAAAAATATGTTCATGGCTACTAAATATTTTTATTAACAGATAAAAAATAACGTTCATTTTTCGAAAAAAAAAGAGTCTGAGCTGTTGTTACACAAATTCAATCCTGGGTAAAATAAATTTAGTTATTTAAAAATTATAAGGTACATCTTAAGTAAGAAAAAGGGGGGCTCTAACGACATCTTACCAAATCTCACAAAGGGAAACATCCTCAGGTAATTACTGGATGCCCCCTAATGCAAGTGTGTTCTCCCATCCTTTACTTATAAGCGGCCAAGTTCTGCAACAAAGAATCATTTAACCTCTGGTGTTACCTTTATCTTAGTTGGCACTAACTACTTTATAGATTGTATGTATCCCAAACCCTGCTTGGAATATAGCTTCCATGTCGAGGAATGGCGTCTCTCAAAACTCATTAAAAGAAGGACCATTCGCCTTAATATTGACCCCATTCTTAGAAGAAAATTTCCTCGTCGTGCCCACCTACGAGCTTCGAGAAGACCTTGTTTTTATAGGTATTTTCGCGGTTTCTGGTCTAAGGAATTAGTCAATAATATTTGTTCCTTGCGGTTATTAATAACGTAGCATAAAATGCCACTTTCACGCATCCATTCACAGTCCAAATAGCCCCGAACATCCCACTTTGTTTCATCCTTTATCCCTAAAATCTCTTTCCATTTCTTTAACATCTTTAGGTCTGGTGTTAATAAACTGCCTCTTGTCCACTTAAACAACCACGGTACGTTAGCACTTAGGCTTTCAGCCTTCATGAACTGTACCAAGATAAAAAATAAAAATTATCTTAATTAGTTTTGGCGCTATGTAACAGTGTTCCCAAAAAATTCTTGATAGAAGGAAGCACAGGGACCATAGAAAAATATGGAAAGTAGATTAACCTTAAATTTTAAAAACTTCCTTTAAAATTCTAAATTACTACATATCATACTTACTTTAAATGATGAAAATCATGTGCTTCAGGACTAGGAAAAAAAGGCAAATGGTAACCGGAGTGTGCATTTAAGGTGCTCAGAATTGCCAAAGTAAACCATAACCATGCCGTAGCCACATGAGAACCCATTATAAATACTCCCAAAAATGGTGGGAGCAGATTTGAGAAAATATGTTCTATCGGATGACAGTAGATGGCAGTAACGGCAATCGGGGCAGTCCACTCATGATGTTGTTTGTGGATATATTTGTAAATGTGCTTGCTATGGAGAAACCTGTAAATACAAACATCAGATCAATGAGCCAAATCAGCTGATCGCACAGTGGAATGCGACTAAAAAAACATTCTTTTATACTTTTTAAAAATAAAAAAAATGAAAAAAATAAGCATATACTGGCAATATTCTAAATTACGTTAGACATGCACTTTCTTTATTTAAATTAAATAAGCTCTGTTACCTGTGAGAATAATAAAATGCAGCTTCTTCCGTCAAAATATGAATAGCTAATTCGTACAGGACCCAGTGAAATGTTGGAAGTTCTCTGATTCCCGGAAATCCTCTCCATTTCATACAGTAATACATAAAGTAGGATGACGGTATTCCTACTGCAATTTGATTTAATAGGACACACCAAATAACCTACAATAATAATGTATGAATAATACAGTGAGAACATATTGATTTACATAAAACTGAGATATATAGGAGTCAGTTATTGAGTCAGTTCGTGCCCAGCATGGAGTTCCGTTCAAATGTGAGGGCAGGACAATCGCAAAGAATGTGTTCCACTGTCCCATTTTCTTGTTCACAGCATCTACATAATTCTGTGTCCGTTAGACCCATTTTAAATTGGTGTCCTCGTAGCCCGCAGTGGCCAGTTAGAACGCCTTTAGTGCTCGGAGGTTCCTTATTATCATAAGGTTTTTTTTTCGCTATTGATTTGTCTGGATAGCTCAGCATTATTTTTATGAAGTTGCAGTTCGTAGTATCACCATTTTCCTTTAAACAGTCGATATATTCTTTAATGATGTCTTTAATCGCTGTTGTTGTCAATCAGTGGTGAGGACGGGACCAACTAGATTCCGTCCCGCAACCGCCCTGGCCAGCGAGTCAGCGGTATGATTACCTTTAGATATGTCATGTCCCTTAATCCAGGTTAGGTTGACCACACATTTAGAGAGATGTTAGTGAGGGCTTAATGACATTCTAGTACCGAAGTAATGCGTGGTCTATTTAGGGCTAGTAATGTTTGCCTACTGTCTGTATAAATACATATCGTATGGTTGGCGATGTTGCGGCTTTTAATTTCATAAGCCGCTATGGTCATGGCTGTCAGTTCGGATTAAAGCACGCTGGGTTCGGCGCCCATTCTCCATCCGATTTTCAGGTTTAAGGTTGGTGAGTATATGCCACAGTCTGTGCCCACCTTGGTCTTTGACATCTAATGGTTTCTTTAGACTCGCCTCTTATTGGTATTGTTCCCTTTATGTTCATAGTATAGGGTTTATTGAAAACGAACCTTGCTGCAACTGAGTCCGCTCTTGCCTGTAGAATTGGAAGTTCCCCCGTAACATACCTCCACAGGCGTCGTCCAGTTGAGCCAATGCCTACATTAGTGTCTAGACTGACCATGCGAAGGCGTGTTAGAGCAGTTAGAGTCATCAAGGCCGCTTCCCTTACAAATATATCAAGGGGGGTGAGATTCAATGTCACCTTCATGGCTCTAGTCGATGTAGTCCTTATAGCACCTGTGATGTTTAAACATGCTATTCTTTGAATTTGATCTAGCTTATTTTTTGCCGTGATCTGTCTTGTTTTGGACCACCACACTATGGAACCGTAAGTTACCATGGGTCTTATTACCTTGCATATTGTCATAGTCATTTCCATTTAGTAATTCTCAAAATGACAGCAAAAAGTTTATATTTCCGTTGCGCAATGCATAACAGTTAGATTTCTTATGAATAATGGTGCCAAATCAAGTGATATGTTGAAAAGACTTCAAGCTCAATACGGGGAATCCACCTTGTCAAAAACCCTGGTATTTGATTGATGTAAAAAAAATTAAAAACAGGCGGAAATTTTCAACACGCGAGACGTCCGAAAATTTTAACAACACAAACCAACATTTACCTGTTTAACAATCATTGCCAAAAAAAAAAAATTTGTATTTAGAATACCACAAACATTACAAATTAGCGTTGATAAACGTTGGGAATTATTTATTGCCATCTACATTACCAAAAAGTTTGCGCAAGATGGGTACCCAGACGGCTGATTATGAAACAATAATAGCTCCATGTTGAAGCATTTACTGAACTTCTTAGGCGATGCTAAGATGACTACGCGGGATTAAAAAAACACAAAACACAAGTGCAGAGTGGCGCCAAAACCCTCATACGCCCAGTTCGCTAGCTAAAAATGTCATCGAAAAACGGGTTTTTCCATCCACCTTATAGTCCGGATTTATCACCATGTGATTTTCATCTCTTTGGACCGCACTGGGAGGCCTAAAATTTCATGATGATGACGTTGCCGAGTTCGTGCGTTGGGGGTTTGGCGCATTCTATAAAAGTGGCATTAGGAAACTCTCACAACAATGGCAAAGGTAATTAAACTTAAGAGTGAATAGGTGGAAGTCTTGTAAAAATCATTTGCTTATTACAGTTTATTATGCGACTAAAGATATTCCGAATCCAAAGTAAGACTTTATATTACTTATTTACATACATCGAATTTTTGTATATTTTGAAAATATTAATGCAATGGTCTCCTTTTATACATTCGGTAATATTCAGCTTGACTAACACCACGTCTCTCATATATCTCGTGAACGAGATAGTATTTTATGGTTTTAACAACACTCCCTCTGCGAAAAAAAAAATAATTTTAACTTACCTTCATTAATTTGGTGGTATCGACGGGTTCATTGGTCCCAGGCTGTATTTTATATCGTCTGATAACTCGTGGCATATTAGTCACATCTAGAAACGTGTATATACCACCGAAAAGCCAATACACTCCAAAAGTGATTGCTGTAGATCCAAAAACCCAAAGAAATAATGGATCTTCACCCGCTACGTCAAGAAATTTGTCCCACTGTGCCTGCCAGAAATCACCTGACGCACCCCAGAATTTTTGACAATGCCTGGAACAAAACTACTAGTTAAAAATTATATTTTAAACCTTTGCTAAGAATTTAGGAACTGGCTGACCGGAAATGGTCACAAGTCTATATAGAACATGAGGAAGTGGCTGACCGAAAATGGTCACAAAAACATATAGAACATGTTCACTCTTAAAATGTTCCTTTTCTGGTGACTTAGCCGGACATAAAAACTAATTTTTATATAAAATGTT
This sequence comes from Listronotus oregonensis, assembly GCA_019359885.1. Classification (NCBI taxonomy): domain Eukaryota; kingdom Metazoa; phylum Arthropoda; class Insecta; order Coleoptera; family Curculionidae; genus Listronotus; species Listronotus oregonensis. Next base: position 17,348 of record JAHBCN010003986.1, read on the forward strand.
CCCCTAAAAAGCAAGTAATTTAGAAAATATAATTATTATTATGAATAACTTTTAAATATTGGCATGGCGATTTAACCAAAAATGTATCTTTAATTTTTATTACAAGCCGTAAATATTTACAAACGAATAATCGCGAATATTCGAATAAATTTTCCCCAATATTCTTGTGAATATTCGCATGCTTCCAGCATGAACCTATTAGAGGCAGCCTTGCCGCTTGGCTGTGCAAACAAGTGTACGAGAGAGAAAGAAGAATAGCGGTATAACCTCTCTCTCGCTCCACGTGCCCTATTGGTCAGCGGGGAGAGGTAAGTACCTTGCTCTGGGTGCGGATTGGTGGGCGGGGTACATATCCCTCCCCACCGAGCAATCAGGCACGTGGAGCGAGAGAGAAAGATTATACTGTTATTCTTCTTTCTCTCTCGTACACTTACGGCAGGTTTCATAGAACTCTTAATTCTTATTGTTAGTTTTATATGTTCTGTGCAGGAGCCGCTCGTGGTTTGTCTAACCAGGAAGGAAGGCCTCCCTATTTTTTGAAATGAAACTTCATTTCTCTGTTCTTGTCAGCATAAACTTTTTGATCATTTTTTCATTAAAGTTTACTAATTATAACTTTTTTAACGGGGCTCATTACAAGAGTATTTAATCTTTCTTTTCCAATAATATATTTTTTAAACCTGAACAATTTCCTTGACTGCATCAGTTGGCATTGCCTATAAAAAAATACGTGATTGCTTTCAACCCGAAGGCGGGAATAAACACAGTAACAGAAGCTAATGGGCGAATATCTAGGAGTCCCAAAGCAAGCTGCCGCTTCGTCGTATTGTCAGGGCAACCGACGTGTATTGCTGATTGCATATCAGATCTTGGCTGCGCTCGCAATCGCTGAGTGATTCAATATTCATATTTATTGACGAAATTGAGGAAAAAGTAGCTTAAACATCTGAGAACCCGGCACCCACGGTGCCTAGTACTTAGACTTCATATAAGCTTTCATAAGTTGTCATATAGATAAAAAAAAAACTTACAACTACTTTCAAAGAAAACAATACATACCTTAACATTTCTTTTACTATCTAAACACTTTTGAGGAGCTTAAAAATAGAATGCAACTAAAATAGCCCACAAAAACTGTTTTGCATTATTAACAAAATTTAAGTAATACCACAATAACATAACAGTTTTTTCTACCCTTTTGTTACGACCTATGCATACTATTGTTAAAGTATGACCAACAACTTTGGTGTCAATCAATAAAAAAATAATTAATGATTACATTACAGTATTACGGAGCAATCATTTTTGTTTGTTATTAAAAAGTCACTGAATTCATTGATAAAATAAAAGGTAAATGGTATAAATAGGTTACTAGGTAAAATTGCATTTGATTTTCTCTAGTTTTGGCTTTACAAGCTAAGCGTTTTGAAATAGTATAAGTTTATATGTAGTATTAGTAGGGGTAACAGTCAAGTTTGATAGTAAAATAACGTGGAATAGCCACTGTGATGCCCGAAAAAATAGGTGATTTTCGGAAATTTTTTTGACCGGAAAAATACAGGAATTTGGGGTTCGGGTTTTTTTCTTTTGGTTAAGTGTACATTAAGTGTACATTAAAGATTATTGTCCTAAATTTCTATTAAAAAATATTTAATTGTTACAAAGTTATAAACAATCTCGTCGAGCCCCAAAAAAATTATCCCCTCCATGGTCGCACCGATTTCTCGAAAAAGGGTCATCTGAAAATAAAAAATCAAACTGCATTATAATTTGTATAAAGGTAGTTAATTGTTTTTGGTTCAAACACCCTTAAAAAATATCAAAAATCTTAAAAATCAAAATTGGCTATGTACAACGATAAGCGTATTTATACAAATTATAATGCAATTTAATTTTTTATTTTCAGATGACCCGTTTTTGAGAAATTGATGCGACCATGAAAGGGGTAATTTTTTAGGGGCTAGACGAGATTGTTTATAACTTTGTAAAAATTGAATATTTATTAATACAAATTTAGAACAAGAATCTTCGATGTACACTTAATAAAACCAAAAAACCTAATTTCCAAATTCCTTTATTTTCCCGGTCAAAAAAATTCCCGAAAATCACCTATTTTTTGGGCGTCGCAGTGGTTATCTCCTTTAAATGGAACACCCTGTAAATTTTATCACCATTAATTAGCACTTTTAAAGATTTTAAAAAAATACCAAATTTATTAGGTCTTTTTTTAATAATTTCGAAAATATGGACAGCCTACGGCTGTAGACAATAGCTTACTGCTACAGATATAATGGAAATTAAAAATTATTTTTTTAATATTTGGATCCTATATTTCCGAAATTGTTAAAGATATTTTGTCGGATTTTTTGAAGCTCTTTAAAAGATCTTTTTAGTGGAAGGTGTCCGTCCTATTTAAAAATGGCAGTGGATTTCGTGTACACAGTGGACGAATAACGAATATTTTTTTACTATTGGTTCACACATGTGTGTACATTTAGCTAAAAAATTATTCGTACACCTTTAATGAACTTGTGTGTATGTGGATTATTGAGTATTGCTGACAACTGAACAAATATAAATTATTCATCGTTTTTATGTTCGACTAAATTTTCCAATCAATACTCAAACTTTTTTCTTTCGGAAACTAGTTAAATGTGGGCAGTTTTGAAATAAAGCTCGTGGGATTTAATCAGAATAAACATGCCCAAATGTAAAAAAAGAGGGGAACAAAATTGTGAAGAAAACTTGGTCTAATTTTAGATGTCAGTACTTTAAGAGGCCCAGATTTTTGGATATATAGGAACTGGGCTCTATTTTACATAAGTGTTATTGGTGGCATCGTTATTACGCCGCAACTAATTTTTTCTGAGAAAAGATATTTGGAAGATAGTTTTCTAATGGGTAAAGAAAGAGATTTGATGTGTTTTTAGATCAAAATATTTTTTTCCATTATTCACTTTTTTTTGGAATGATACTGGCTTCATCTACAATAAGTTCTCGTTGGGTTACTCTCCCGGGAAGTTTCTAAAAAAAGGGACCACCCTGGTTTCGGGGCAGAGCGAACGATTTGTCATAAATATTAAAAAAGATATCAGAATTTCCTAAATTTTTAGCCAAAAAATTTCTTAAAAATTTTTTTATTTTCTTTTTTTTTTTTGGGTTCATTTGGGGAACAACGGAAGTATTTATTTTTTTTGGGGGTTTTTTTCCTTTTCCCCCGGGACCGGGCCCCAAGGGCCCTTTTTTTTGGAAACTTTCCAGGCAATCCAGCGGAATTTTATTGAAACATAAACCCCCGTCAAAAACCCCTTAAAAATATTTACAAATTTGGCTTCCCCCAATAGTGCCTTAAAAACTTATTAGGTTTTCCCCATTTTAGAAACTTATAATACGTCGATGTATTTAATATTTATTTTCCAAATACTTATTTTGTGCAATCATTTTCTACTTTGACCCCTTATGACGTATTTTGATATTGCAGTGACGAGGATCAAGTTTTTTGTGGATAGATACCAGATGAATATCAGGTTGAATGGCCATTAAAACAAAATTTTGACAGACTTTCTCAAGTGGTAGAAATTTCAACACAAGGGATATAATATATTTTTTATAAGTGGACCCAAACATTCAGGTTTTGTTGTAATATTTTAAAAATAAAATTAAGTATTTGTTTCTTATCTTTAAATAGGTTTTTAACCTGATTGGATACTGTTGATACAGCGGATTAAACATTATTAAAAAATTAAAAAAGGTACCTACCTATATTGGGCAAAAATCAACATCACCAAAATATATACCGGGTGATTCCCCCTGTAACATTTTTTTAAGGAATAAAAATAAAATATAAATTTAATTTGTAGGATTGACATAAATATGCATTTTGACACACTTACTTGTTTGTATCACTGATTATAATATGATATGACATTTTGAATATAATGACGCCTCATGAAAATATTTACCTTTTTTAATTGCAGTATAAAGCCGCTATAACACCGTAAAACGGTTAATTTTAAATCAATTAAACCATGAAAAAGTTGACTTGTCGTCTTTTGTTTTGTACCCCCTTCTCTGGAAGTATGGAGTGTAGAGGAAAGGAGAGCTATCTTTGAGATGAAAAGTGCTGAGCCGTGATATCGGGGAAACTTGAAAAAAATTTCTACTTTTTTTTTTTTGCAAAAGAATGTTTTGGGGTGTCGCAATGAATGAATCTTGTGGATGGAGTAAACCTCCATGGAAACATGGTAAACAGCTGCTTTGGGTGCTACATGTTTAACACTTTAAATTCCCCTATAAAATAGAACAGAAAAAAAATACAAGCTGCACCTAATGGTCTCTTGAATTCTTGCTTTAATATAAAAAACACAAAAAAAAATAGTAATTCTAGACCGATATATTTTTATACCTTTTCTGTCAAGCCTGGTTCGAGGATATTGCCTTCAAAATTTCTTCTGGTAAATTTCATACTATAATCAAAAAATAAGTCCTTGTCCAAAGAGGTAACGCCGCTTCAGTGATGCGTACCTTTCGGGAGGGGGGACAGATTTGGAGAAGTTTTTTTAAATATTTTTTAAATTATTTTTATTTTCCTTTTTAAATAAAGTATTACTTTTAATATGGTATATTGTTTATTGTATTTACCAAATAAACAGTTAAAGTGAAAAAAAAAAGAATACGTCAGGTGCAATTTTGAAGCTTCCTGGCTATTTTTGTGAATATTGAATATATATTTTAGAGAGCCTCAATGCACAAACCTTAAACATTTTGATAGTATACAATTGGGTTAAAATAGCGTCGAGCGTTAATTAAAACATAAAACATTCATTTTACACTTAAGAATTTTAAATTAATCAAATAAGTTATTTACAAATGTCCGGGAAGCTGCTAAACCTTTTTGGCGAAATTAATCCTAACAATCAAAATTTTATGTAAAAATTCTAAATAAAATGCCTACAAGAAAAATTCCAGCAAGAAAAATTTTACACAAGAAAAATTTTAAACTGTATAATAAAAAGTTCTGGACTACTTGTTAACGACTTAAGTTGCCCCAAATAAGGGGTAAATATCTTTTATATAAATTATCTAGTCCATAACTATCTTATAAAAGAGAAAGCAATAAATAACAAATTATTTTATAAGCAAAATAGATAGTTGATTTTAATTTCATGTCTGTTTATATTTAGTTTTACTAACCATAAACGTTAATTGTCAGAAAATTATACAGCAATGTTTGAGGTATGTGTTTAGGTACACATTTAACATGGATACACAGATATTAAGGTAGCAATACAGTCTAGTCGATTAGGATTGTATTTTAAAAATCCTATAAGTGTTTATGTAAACATAATAATATAGACATATCTATTTAGTATATAAAAATTTTAAATTAATCACAAAATTATTTTAGACCTCCTACCTAATTACCAGTTCTAACTCCATAGTTCAGACCACTTTTTACGGTAAATATTAGTAACAATAAAAAAGTACGCGACTCAGTCACTGGCTAGAGTGAGACTAGACCAATTTTTCAATTGTAAATGGTATCAATAATTTAATACGTACATATGTACATATTAGGTGTATATAAATCTAAGATAAACAGATGTAAAACATTGCAACACAAAGCTTTTTTAATTATTAATTTATTTAATTTAAACATAAAACAGGAGACTATTTTTTTCGGTTAATAAAGCTTGATTTGGGAGCTTATACTCAGACACGTGAGAGATAAGAAAAACCAAGTCAAAAAACGTAGACAGTGTTTTTTAATCTCCTTTGTTGATGAAAACAATCCATTTATCAACATAAACAGATTGCAAATTTAACAAAGTTTATATTTTAAAATTATCATGCTGTTATTAGAAATTTAAGGATATTGCCATCCAGGCGCGTGCTGAAGCGATTTGGGCCCGAGAAACTAAATATTTATCACTTGCAGAGCCCATAAAGCATTGCCGAACAATACTGACGAATAGGAAAACTTTTTAACAAATGTACAGTACGTTCCACAATAATTCGTTGATTTCTCGTTTTACCTGCTACTGTTAGTCTTAAAACTCAATATACTTTGGGTCCCGCATGTAGGTCCGGACTTAAAATTTTCTTTAATTAATATTGTACTTACTTTTTGATATATTATGTAGATTATAGGCAAATTGCAGGTTTTGAATATAAAGCAGAGTCTTTTCGTCTTAGTTCATCAGTCGTTTGGAGTTTGTCAAGGTATTTTCGTGTGTGTTATTGAGCATCCAAAATAGCTAATAACTAAAATATGAAATTGAATTTATAAACAAGTTTTTTTTCAGTCTGGCACACTTTGAGTTTGTCAGGTATTTTCGTGTGTGTTTTTGACATCAAAATTGCTAAATAAAACTATTAATATTAGTAGGTAATCAGAACCTGTGCCCCTTTCAAAAGGTGCAGTCCCTACACAATAGATATTTCAGGCAACCTATTTATGATTGGCTTTTTCCACTGAGGTTGTATTTAAATATTTTGCGCAAGAAATCCAACAGAACTATTGTGAATCGTACCATATTCAAACCTACTAGATCCAAATACGTTAATACAGGGGTGCATCATCTCCTAACTGGTACTACAAAATGAGTTAAAAATAGGCGTATGTCTTTTTGGGTCAAACTTAAAATGGTAAAATCCAAAATTTAATCGAAATTTTTGCTGCAAAAATACGAGAGAAAATAAAAGCAGATAATCATGTTTTTTACAAAAAATCTTAGTTATAATGTTTTTAAATAATCTGTCTTTTCAGAATAAGTGTATCGTACAGGTAAAAAAGTTATCGGCCTAACTCTTTTTTAAATTAAAATGTAAATCAAAAAGAAATTATTCTCTTTAAAATACAAAAATAATTTGTCTGTCGAATGTTTTCCTGCGAAAATATAAGGTTTGAAAAATAGGCGATAACATTGACGCGGAAGGAAATTGAAAATTGTTTTAAGAATTTGCCAATAAAAATTGCAATTGTTATTAACAAAAAACGAAATTTAAAAAGAAATTTCGATTTTTGATGATAACTCGAAAACCAAAAGAGATAGCGGAAAGTGCAAAAAAGATCCTTGAAGAGGAGGAAATTTCCGTTAATAAAGTCCCAACTGCCAGAGTCTATCTCTATTATTTATAATTTTAATTTAAAGCTGAAAATGGGCCTCCGCGCGACATGTTTGGTTGCGCGCTCGGCGTCAAAACCGAGAACGTCTCACTAAATATTTTTTTTAGGGTATTAAATATTAATTGAAATTTTTTAAAAAATTGTGGTATATTCAGAATACTTCAAAGAACTTATTCCCGTTAAAAATTTAACTTTAAGGTAATTTTTCAACAAGATAGACAATAGTGCATTCTACCGGTTATGACCTATGGCCCCCAAACTTTAACTTTGACAGTCACAGCTGCTTAGAAGCTTAGAATAACACAACGCAAGATGGAAAGATCGATGCTTGGTGTGGCACTTCGTGACCACGTTATAAATGAGGACTTGCGGGCGAGAACAGGAGTCGCGGATGTTATCTACCAGGTGGCTAAGCTCAAGTGGGACTAGGCTGGACATGTTGCCGCATGACAGGTGGACGATGTTCAAAAAGGCTGCTCGAGTGGAGACCAAGAGCTGACAAGAGAAGCAGGGGAAGACCTCCCACGCGATGGATAGACGATATCAAAAGAATAACCACAAACTGGATGCAGAGCGCTCAAAACAGAGGACAGTGGGCAGAAATGGGGGAGGCCTATATCCAGCAGTGGATGCAAAGGGCTGATTGATGATGATGATGATAGACCATTGTTAATTAACAAAATTGTGCCGAACTTTCGTCTTCATTGTACATTAAAAAAAATGTTTAAATAATGGTCGTATAAATTTTCCGCGTCGTGGAACCCTTCTTATATACATACCTAATAAAATCACGCCATAAAAGTTAAAGAACATTTATTGCTTTGTTTACAATGGTTTTATAACTTTGACAATATTACTCTCGATTTTTCATTTTTTGTCAATGTCATCAAACTATTATAAACAAAGAATTAAAATTTTTAAAACTTTTATGGCGTCATCTTGTTAAGAATGTATATAAGAAAGGCTTCACGAAGCGAATAATTTATACAATTATTAAAGCATTTTTATGTACATGTACAATGAGGACGAAAGTTCGAAACAATTTTGTTTATTGACAATTGTCTAACTTTAAGATAAATTTTCAACGGGAATAAATTCTTTGAAGAGTTCTGAATACACCATATATTTTTTTTAATTTTCAAATATATTTAATACCTTAAAAAAATATTTAGTGTGACGTACTCGATTTTGACGCAGAGATTAGCTTATCGAAGTTCTACTGTATAAAGATACTTCCAAAACGGCAAATTTTTAAGATACAGAGTATAAAAGAAAAATTTTTGAAATTGCGATTTTCTTCTTATTTTTTAATGGGGTTTTTCGATTCGAATGAAACTTGGTACCGGTAGAACATCGACCAAATCGCACCATTTGATTATAAACTTTTGATATTATTATGGATCAGTGGCCAGTGGCGTAGCTTCGGGATTTTTTTTTAACCATTATTTTTCCGTATCATTTTTAGTATTAATTTTATTAATAATTTAAAAACAATAAGAGGTAAAATCCGGTTTCTCTAGTATAATGGAAAAACTGTGTATCGCAGAGAAAAAAATATCCAATTTTATTGAAACCGGTTAATAAAAAAAAGTTAGTTCTGATTAGTTCTGGTTAGGAACTAACCAAAATTAACCAGAACTAATAAGTTGTATTGTAAATATTTTGGTATTTTGGGTAATATTAATTTAAGGTAATAATATTTTAAAAATAAACGATTATAAAAAATTTAATATGTGTTTTTTTCCTCGCGTCTAAGTATCTCGCGCCTAAATGACTAGCGTCCTGGTTATCCCGCGCCCAAACGGCAGACCGATCTAAGTTAAACTAAGGCGATGTTTAAGACTCAAAGGTTTTAATCGATGATCTAGACGCTTTGTTGTTCACTTTATACCTGACAATTTCTCTAATTGGAACACTTGTCTCCAGCCTACATTTCGCACCCTCTTAAAGTTACTAAGCTGACAAATTGACCAAATCTTCCCAATAAAGTCATACGTCTATTTTAAAGCACTTTAAGAAAAACTTTTTAAATGTAGCATTTTAACTGATTGAGGTCCAAAAATAATAAAAAAAACGGAAAGATATTAACACCTTTTTTTGCCATCTATTAATTTTACCGGCATAATAAAAGAATGTATGTTATTTTTTCCATTTGATTAGACCAACCCACAACTGAGCATGACTGAGCTACTAAGCAAGGATGGATTGTTTTGTAACTATGATATATTTAAACTTCGTTAATTTTGTTTTTTAAATAAAACTGCCAAGAAAGTTTATACATTATTTTAATTTAATCTTCCTTTGCGAACACTGTCGGATCCAAAACACTATGATGAAGAAAATTTTCATTTAGGAATTGGCGAAAAAATTTCGATTTTGTTGGGTGCCCCCCCCCTCAACGGAAAAATAAAACTCAAAAGCAAATACTCTATTTGTATTTAACAACAAAATTTAATTAAATTCACAAATAAATACAAATAGAGGAGTTGCTTTTTAAACTTTTTTTCCGGGGAGAGGCATCCAAAAAATCAACTTTTTTTCGCAAATTCCAAAATAAAAATTCTCTTTTCCGGAGTACCCTTTGAAGTCAATAGCATCTGGTGCATATTTGGTTCCAGGCAGAGCTGTCGGTAATTGAATTAAAATATTTAAAAAATCGTATTCAATTACTTCTCAGTAATTGGATTACTTTAATTCAATTACTTTTCGGAAAAGGTAATTGTATTTGGATTATCAATTAATAGGATAATGTAATCGTAACTGGTAATTGATTTTCATGAATCCCAAGTAATTTAATTACTTAGAAAGTAATTCAATTACTTATAAAGTAATTAAATTACTTAGAAATTAATTCAATTACTTAATAAAAGATCGAATTACTACGAAAAATGTAATAACCTTTCTTTATGGAAAAACTGCCGGAATTTTGGCCAGCCAGAAAGAGCAACTTGAAACACGGCGAGCCGCTTTGAATCCGGCGAACGCCGCCTCTGTGCCGATTTAGTATTTTCGATTGGCCACCGATGTTTGGGGTAGGATAAAAATATTTTTTTTTTAAAGTCATTTAATGTTGAACTTGCCGAGAAAGCAGTTTGAATAGTGTGACGTGCGCGTATGATGCATATTAGTATAAATATTTTATTTGTTTGTATCATGTTTAATATATGTGGTAATTCAAATAGAGTAATTGCTAAAATATTCAATTACTTTTAGTTTTAATTAATAATTGAATTACTTTTAAGTAACATGCTAGTAATTTGTAATCGTAATTTACTACTACTTAGAAGAGTAATTGGTAATTGTTATTGAATTACTTTTTAAAAGTAATTGCGACAGCTTTGGTTCCAGGTCCCATTTTTTAGAAATTTGCGGTTCGAATATTCTAGATCCGCCACTGTTTGGGTAAAATAAAATAATCTCTTGAGTATCAAAACTAAAAAAAAAAAATAAGTAAACGAATTCGTCTCACCATGTTATTGTATTCCTAGCCGCTGCAAATATTATAAGGGCAGTACTGATGACGACCAGTACGCTTCCCAGGGATGATAAAATTGAACTGGGTTGATCCTTGTAGAAAGGATTTTCATAATTTTCGTAGTCTAGTGGTATATTTTCATCGCTTTTCTTTGATTTGTTCGGGTCATTTTCAGTTTCGGGAACAACCTCTGGTTGGCGGTCACCAAACATTATTAGTCCTGAAACAAGGAAGAGTTATTAACAATTAAATTTTATTCATTTTTTGATATAATATGTGTCCTATTCGTGCACAATTATGAACCCTAAATCTGTATCCATACCTGAGCATACATACTCTGAGCACGCACAAATATTTAGATGTTAACGAATTGCTCACTGAGTGCTTCATGTTTTAGTCGGCTCACGAGCATGGATTTTAGACCAGGATCACCATCTCTGTGTTATAAAAATGGCTCTCAAATTGCAATAAATTAAGAAGGCAATGGTGATTCCAAGACCGGTTCTAAACAAACAACCTCGTTGTTTTAAATTTCACCTTATATATTGCGGTCGTGGTCATTGGTTCTCATTGGTTCGCTTAGCTACACCAGCGCCTCTTATTGAATGCTATTCTGGGGCCACTTATTGAGCAAAACAGCCTTTATTTGTAGAAGGCAAATGCTTTTTTCGCCCAACTTTTTAATTTTTTTTAAAGTAAAATAAAAGAATATCTTATGACTTACGCACAATTACAGGCATCAAATGGACTGCAATTTCTTTGACTTAGCTAAAAACGACATGTATTGACTCTACCAATGCACATTTGTGATTCACATGTATTTGCAAAATGATATGTATTTTAGAATAAAAACAATAAATATATGTTTGGATTTATAAATCCACTTTCATATCTCAGTTGTTAATCCCTTAACTACCTCTTTATTGTTCCCGCGGAAAGCTGAAGATGAGTTTTTTCAAATTTGCATGTGGATTATTTCGAAGAATAGTGCGTAATTATGTTTTTATTATATTTTTTATTTTTATATTTAATTACCTAAAATTTGAAATAAGATTACACGATTTCAGTATTTTTTAGACTTTCAGTCTTTAATAAATTAGAGCTTTTTTAAGGGTTAAAGGAAAATGTACATGGACCTTGATATTTTAATTTAAAAGAGTTAAAAGACATTATTACAATAACCAACAATCTTATTGTTTTCTCGCTGATGTTAAAAGATCATTTATCTTAGCTTGATAGTGATTAGTCGTACAACAACCTCCGTATTTGTAATTTATATCTTTCTTTTTTACAATTGAGTGATCTTAAGTTTAAATGCAGAGTTGGATTAAAATAAAATTTAAACTTTTGTTTTAATGAAGGGAGATAGGCGTTGCTAGAGTGCATTGGTAGGAATATCTAGAGTCAATGAAGTGGGAAGAGCCAGTTGACGTATAGTTCAGACCAGTTCAGCAGTAGAGAATACACATGCCAACACTGGTTTGACACTGGCAACAGCGCAACTGAATACGTAGCTTTTTAAGATGGACAAAGAAACATAAAGGCGGCAAAGTTATTAAATTTTGGTCACATAACCAATAAAACTTTTAAACAATAAAGGTATTTTTTTAATAAAACTGTTTACTTTTCACATAAACAATAAAACAAATCCCAGGAATTAAAAAACAAGTTTTTTATATGTAAAAACAACAAATGTTGAGAAAGAAATCTTGAGATATATAGGTTTCTAATTGAATATTCCCGGTGAATTAATAAACTAAAGTGAACTAGAATCATTTCTTGATATTCAAAGCCCCTCACGGAGGGGAATAAAATTTAATTTTTGGAAATAGAATTTTTGAAATTCAGCACCACCATACGTTGTATGTGACTTGTTTGTGATAACCAGAAATGCCTTAAAATATCAACTGAGAATGATGTGATATTAGATATGTACATTTATTTTATTTGTTTTTGTTTTTCTGTAATTTCTTTTTAGACTTAGTGTTTTTCACTACTACAGAATATTTTTACTTTAGGTTTATTGTAATTTAACTGATTGGGCATGTCCCGTAATATATACATATTATTATTAAAAAAATAATTATAATTTGTTTACTTTATTTAAATTAATTAAAAAGTATAAATAATTAAACCATAATAATACTTTTGCTTATACATATGCTGTTTGCATTGTGACTTTTTGAATATTACATTCGTAGACGTTCATTGAACAGTATATTGAGCCAGAAAAAATTGTTTAGAAAACAAGAATAAATTATTTTTGTATCAAGAAATTAAAAAAATCAAGGGTTGGTAAGGGAGCGCTACCCTTAACTTTTAAGTTTAGGTATCCTTCAAGAACAATTACACAAATTTTTAAAGTGCCTCATGGTCCAGTAACTGAAGACCTGAAAGTACCCAAAGTTGTAAATAAATCAGTACAGTTTTCATTTGTGGCGCAATTCTTAGGTCTTCGGGGATGCTTTCGAGCGAGAAAAAGTTTATCACGATTCCGACGTGAGAACCCGCTGAAAATGGCCCTCAAAGTCCCAAAAATGAGTTTCCCGCGAATATCTGCCAAAATATGCGAATTAAAGAATTTTTGTTCTTTGTTCAAACAAAAAATGAACATCACCTCGAAATCTATAAAATGGTCTTTACCATTTTTCGCAACACCAATATTTTTCGCAAAAGCGGCCGTCGAAAAATCCATAACATTCCACACTGGATAGATGTGGTAGTTTCTTACCGAATTTCTGGTCCTCGGGTTTGGAAATGCATTGTTGTCCGTCTGTTGGGCTTTAGAGACCAATTCTAGATGGCGCCAGCCCGTTTGCTGTACTTGCTAAATTATGAGGGCTATAAATGAAAATCAGGACACCAATTGAGTTTTCGGGAATTTTTAGCACATTGCATGTAATTTTCTGCTCTGGAAGGATCGTCGAGGCGTGCTTCTTGTATTTGTCTATGTTGAGTTTAATCCTAGAAGAACACCAACTGTAAATTTTCGCAAAACTCGCAATAATTTATTTTCCCTTGGAAAGAAGTCTTGAATTGCATGTTTTGTTTCATAGCGGGCCCGTTTTTGCTTTTTTGCAAATCATTATCAAAACTAGGCATGAGCTAAATAGCGATATTTGCATAACGCCGTTATCGGCGATCGCGATTTTTAAATAACGGCGATTTAAAACCGTTATCGCGATCGCGATTTTTCGCACTACGTCAAACTATTGTTTTCATCATTTGCGGCTATTAGCGCTCTCGAGTGATTCATTTTGCTATGGCATATTAATTTCACTTGCCTGCCTCCTATTATTTTACTGATTATAAACTGTAAAACTACTGACTAGGAAACTTAGTTTTTTTATATGCAAAAATAAAGTAAAATACTTAATCCTTTAAATACACCTTCTTTTTGTTAACTATGTGAAATACCTATATATAATATTATAAAAAACTGTAATTTTGCTTTATAGTACAGTGAAATACGTTGCATTTCGCTCTATATCACTTAACGCGATTAGCTGTGTTGCATGTTAGTTGACGCGATTTCACATGTTTTAAAAAATCGCTGTTTCTGTCAATCGATTTTTCAATAACGGCGATTAAATCACCGGTAGTGATATATCGCTCATCCCTAATCAAAACGCAAAAAATATGGTGAAGGAAATTTTCTGGGATCATTGAACACTTGCTAAGGTCTCATTATAAAAAAGAAATGTTAATAACAAACAATTTTTTCAAAAAATATCAATAAATTAATGAGATACTCTTGGCATATTGTGAAAAAAACTTTGACCGCTTTTTTAAATATTCTAGAAAAATCAGAATGGACCCAAACTTATATGCAATGATAGGTACGGGTTTTCCCCCTATTCCGATAAACTTTAAATGATTAAAAAATGTACATTATTGCCCGAGTAATGGAACAATTCGTTCGCCCGCTTATAAGTAAATCCATGAAGATATCGGCATTCTAGCGATAGAGCGGCAGCTGAAATGAGGGGACTTTTGGGTCCCGTTATGTCTAAAACTATCGATTATTCGAAAAAAATAGTAAGGGCCATTTTTGTAGATTACAAGGCTATCTTCATTTTTTGTCTAAACAAAAATTCTCCAATTCGCATATTTTGGCAGATATTAGCGGGAAACCCATTTTTCGGGCCTTGATGGGCCATTTTCTGCCCTTTTTCACCTGTTAATGTTGATAAACTTTTTTTCGCTCGAAAGCATTCCCGAAGACCTAAGAATTGCGCCACAAGGGAAAACTGTACAGATTTATTTACAGCTTTTTCCCTTCATTTACTGGACTATCAAGAACTTACTCAAAATTGTTTACCAGCTCTCGGACTATTAGTGTAGCTGATTGTAATATTTTCGGTCTGTACATATTTTTTGACACTGATGTTTTTATTTTATACTAATTTTCTGGTGAACCGATGCAAAATCGTTAGTGATCGTGAAAAATGAATACATACCCAAATATCTCACAAATAATATGTACTAAAATACAGAAAATGAATACAACATATTAGCTATCCTAACAGAAATATTTCTTTGGGATAATACTGCGAAGCAGTATTTTAACAATGAAAATGACACACAACAAATAATTAAACACATAATTGCAACTGGTACCACTGCTCTCAATTGCATTCATTGAAAAATATAACTTTAAAAAGAAAAAAGATAATTAGCAACAGTTTAATACACAATTAAAATATATAGATACATACCTTATGGTATAATAGTAAAACTGTTTAGGTAAGAAATAAAATATACTAATATTATAGAATGAAAATTAATTGTTTTAAAACAGAATTGTATGAGTAAATTGTTTCTACTGCAAGTCAAACGATAATCAATGAATCAATAAACCTAACTACGTATATTTTTTTACTGTTTACTTGTTTGTCAAAAATACGTTGCATTAAAAATGTTTTTGCAATGACTTCATAATATTTGTGTAACTAACGCAGTTTCTTAATATTTATATATTGTTTATTTAAGTTTTTTTATTGCATGAGTGATTTCATGCAGCACATTATCTTCCATTTCCGCAGACTAATTAAGGGTCATTTGCGAATAAACCAAGGATGGCACGGCATCATTCACGAACAACCTAAAGTAAGACTGATTTTCGAATTCGATTATATTATTTTGTTATTGCCGATGTTATTATTTTTAACTCTAGGGGTCCTAGGGCAACTCTAGAGTTGTCAATGTCAACCGTCTTTTATTTTAGGGAACACTTTTATTTCCTTTCCGGTAATTGTTTAAAATCGCGGCCCCAATTTTTTGGGATGTAAAATCAACAGGATCATTTTTTATTTGAATTATCAAATATTTTTATTCTTAAAATATATCAAATATAAAACCATAAAAAAAAATTAAAAATGTAAATTTTTCGACTTAATACCTTTTTTTGAATAATTCAAAAATTGATATTTTAGATTTTTTTTATCATTTGTCTTCACACGTAGAATATAAAACAAAACAACAGAATAAACTTAATTGAATGCATTTTATTGACGAAAAACTTGAAGAATACCCAAATAGAGAACATAATTACGAAATTGATAAAATAAATACAAATAAAAACTTATTCGGCAGTGTTTTCTTTACCCCTTATTTTCTAGAGCGATATTGCTTACTTTCCTTAAATATAACACATAAACCAAATTTAAAATTAATATCTTATTTCATTCAGTAGTTACAGCGGCACCACACAGACCGATAGACAAATGGAAATGGAAACCATGTTTTTCCCAATTAAGGAACCTCAAAACGTGCGTATCTTAAAAAACAATGTTACTTCCGAGATATGACCAGGAAAGAAACGAAATTAAAACTCTACAGGTTTATCCAACAAAGACTAGACAGGCCCAGGGGCGTACTGGCCCACCAGGAATAATCAGCCCCACCACTGTTTAACTCGACCGCACCTGACTTGACAACACCCACGCGACACGACATCGTCCGAGATGACAGTTAATTGAATAACAATGTCAACATAGTTTTGTTTCTAGAATATAGGCTTTAATAATAAAGTAATAAAATTTAAATAAATAGCATGGAAAACTAATATGGTGTGTTATATTTTTTAAAAGAGAATTTAATATGATTTTTTTTAAATTAAAATATACAGGGTGTTCCATTTAAAAAATGAGGTTAGATCCGATAACTTTTTTACCTAACGCCATATACTTATTCTGAAAACGACATATTATTTAATCATCATAAAAAACTTTTGTATAAAACATTTTTCTGTATCGCTTTTAACTAAGAAAATATAGAGTCATTCTAAAATTGATATTTTTTTATTTTCTCCCGTATCTACTAAACGAGCGAAAATGACCATACTTTGATTTTACTTTTTTGATAGCACTAACAATTTCGGAGATACCCTATAAGTGTCCAAAGTGGGACACCCTGTACATATGCCCCTTAAACGACGCTATAATTCGGTCTATCTCAAAAAGTTATCAGGCCAGTGCTAATGGTCTAAGAGCTAGAGCCGAAAAATCATCGTCATCAGTAATATGGAGTGTCTCCCGTAAAACATGTTCATTTAGTATTTTTGATTATATTACCGCGCAGGTTGACAACCTATTGGATACAGGGGGTAGCAATTAGTGACGTACCATCAATATCTGCCAGGTCAAATTCCGTACGAACACCACTGGTGGAAATAAAAAAATGTAGTACACAAAAAAATGCCTCTTTATACATAGTACATGTATGCCAAATTTTATTAAGATATCTAAAGTAGTATTATTGATATTATTAATAAATGATTTATTTTTGAAAATTTTCCCACCCTGTATCTCAAAACTTAGGACGTTTAGGACATACGTTCATATGAAGTTTTCTTCTTAAAATTGCCCCCTTAAATATTGACATTCAATTAAAAAACACCCTGTATAAAGTAAGCGTTCGGGATAATTTGACCCCGTTTTACTGCCCTCGTTATTCACCCAACACAGCCCGTCTGAATTTAGACACCTTAGGGGTTCAAAATTTTGCACTTTTACCCCTTATTGCTACCCCCTGTGTCCAATAAGTTGTCAGCCTGCGCGAGAACATAATTAACAATACTAAATAAACATGTTTTACGGGAGAGACTCCATATTACTGATGACGATGATTATTCGGCTCTAGCTCTCCGTCTATAAACCAGTACTGGCAAAGATTCATATCAGAAAAACAATGGTACTGACTAGTTCATATTGTTATCAAATAGTATGAATGTAAATAAAAGCTTTTGTATTCTTATAAGTAAGTTTTATAGTAGGAAAGCGGGTAAAAAATTTAGAGTAGGTTCTTGAGGCACTTTGAAAATCTGTGAAATTGTCCTTGAAGGACCCCTAAACATAAAATTCAAGGTCTGGCTGAAGGGTAACGGCCCCTTACCAACCTTTGATTTTTTTTAATTTATGGGTTGGTAGGAGGCCGCTACCCTTCAGCCGAGCCAGACCTTGACTTTTATGTTTAGGGGTCCTTAAAGGACAATTATACACATTTTCAAAGTGCCTTAAGAACCTACTCTAAATTGTTCACCAGCTCTCGGACTATTACTTCGCTGCTGTATTTTTTTTAGACGCAATTATTGTTTTGTGTCGATTTTGCCATATCATAACTCAAACTTTTGTTTACTTTGATTTTTTTTTCTTAAGTGAAGTAGAAGTAGAAGAATTCTCCAAAGAGGTTAAACACGGTTTTAAAAAAACTGCTCCATTTGCTTTAGTTTTAATCAGAACTAAAATACCCGAATTATTATCTAAACATAAAATAGCGTGCGCGGTACTGGACACAAATCTTTAAAAAGCTACTTTTGTTATTAAGCCTCTGATTAATTGTTTTTTAAACTGAGGATCTCACATTAACTGAAAAAAAAAATCAATTACGCGAAATCTTTGGTGCACACTGTTTTTTTCTGCATTCAATTTACCAACCAATTGTTGGGCTTGAAATATTTTTCCAAAAGGATGTCAATTAATTACGTGAGGCGATTTTTCAACATCCCTTGGTAAGATGTTGATTGCGTTGAATTTATAGTTAAGACTAGTATTTAAAACTAGTGAAGAAACATGTATTACTTACTTTAACCCAGCTTTCTCGCAATTTTACAGTGTTTCTTGCGGAAAAAATTGACGGTATATTTGCCTGGACCCACTTACGCCCCCCTCTAAATACCTGATATAATTAATGGAAGCACCCTAAGAAAATTTAGCAGTTGTTATTACTGTGTCGCATTTGCCATTACATATATACAAAATTTATTAAGAAATTAAAAATTCCTTTATCTAATTAAAATTTATATTGTCGATATTATGTGATAAAGTCGGGATAGGGTAAGCGGTCTCTATTGGTAGTACTGTAAATGAAGGGACAAAGCTGTAAATCACTCTTTCTCAAAGTGGGCGATAACGCCCCCTTGTGGGCGCTGGAGGCCTAGAGGGGGGCGGTAAGGGACCCAGAAAAAATTGGGAGGCGCTGATGTGATTTTGGGGGGCAATGGGTGATTTGTAACTTCAGCTACTTCATATTTTAAAATTCATTGAAATTAAAATCCTTCTACTACACAACATCCATTTATTAGTTCATATTTTTATCCTATTTTATTGTATAAATATAAATTAAAAATATATTAAATATTTAATACTTTTAATGCGTTCACAACGCTATTTATATCTTTAGATATTTAGTGAGGTCTCCACCTCCAAAGACACATATTAAAAATATTTAGGTATATATTGTTGCGACCAAGCAGAGCACTTGCCGAACTCGGGATTTTTTTATGTACCTAATATAGTAAATATTAAAAAAAAAAAATAGAAAATTCAATTATAATTCACGTTTGGGGCGAACAAATATTTTACGATTTATTTGTGCAATCCTGTATTTTAGTCCGTCACGTTCATCGGTCCGTGTTTGCGGAGTGCAGGTGCCCAAATACACAGCCGCGGCTCGCGACCTTCCGGCGACTGACGTGACTAGAGGTGTGTCATTTGCGAACGATTCGTTCAAACAGAACGAATTAGTGCACTGATTTGAATAAATTAATTCCCTATTTTTAATGGATTTGAATCTTTTTTGAGTCACTTGCTCGATCGCTCTGCGATGAAAAATGAACCTAGTTTGGATGATTCGTTTCGTTCATAACGTCACTAAGTCAGAATCGGACTCGAACTTGAAGATTCGGTATTTTATGACAGCAAATCGGTCGTTTTTGTGCTACGACCTGGCAATTGGAGATCGGTCTGTTATATTTCGATTTTGCTCACATTACCAGAGGTGTATTAGGCAAACAATTTATGCGTATTGTCGTTTGGCTATATACCTATTTGGCAATTAAAAGAACTTTTTTTTATTTGTTTTAACTGGAGGTAGATTTGTAGGTTTTATTAATTATAGTTTTTGAAAGCTTTATTCCAAATAAATGTAAATCATTTCTTTATTTAAGATAACTATCACGTTTGTGGAATTCAAAACCGATCGAGTCCGACCGGCATCATAATAAAGTGAATCAGTTGCGAAAGAATCTTTTCAAGTGAATGAATCAAATGAATCGATTCAGTAAAAAGATTCGAATTTCCCACCTCTAGACGTGACGTTCCGCCGCATGCATGCATCGCACTTGCTCGCCCTCCCGCCACTCCGCCCGCTACCCCGATACTCTTAATATTGTAAAGTTGAATTATTATTGCTCAATGTTGATTATTGTTAATTTTGAATAAAAGATACTCTTACGGCCGAGTGATGATCTCGTTGTTAAATTTAGCAATGGACTTCGCAATTGTTAAAAGTTAACAACGGTTTAGAAATGTTTAACAAAACGTGATTGTCAGTGTTATTCAATGATTTTAGTAGGCAACCTGTCAAAATTTGACATTATGTTAAACATTCTAAACCGTTGTTAACTTTTAACAATTGCTAAGTACATTGCTAAATTTAACAACGAGATCATCACTCGGCCGCTAATATTCTAAAGTTGCATTATTAGTGCTCTCTAAGTGTCGTTTAGAATATAGGTTTAATTAAACTCCAGGCGAGATGTTATTGAGATTTTTAAGGTGAAAAAAAATGGGGGGCGCTACAAAATAACTGATATTCAAAGTGGGCGTTAGACGAAATAAGTTTGGGAACCTCTGCTGTAAATAAATCTGTACAGTTTTTTCTTGTATCGCAATTCTTAGGTCTTCATTCTTTCGAGCAAAAAAAAGTTTATATAGACATTAACAGGTGGGAAAGGGCTGAAAATGGCCTCTCAAGGCCCGAAAAATGGGTTTTCACTAATATCTGCCAAAATATGCGGATTGGAGAATTTTTGTTTAGACAAAAAAATGAAGATTTCCTTGTAATCTACAAAAATGTTCCCCATAATTTTTTTTCAAAAAATCGGTAGTTTTCGAGATAACGGGACTTAAAAGTTCCCATAATTTTAGCTGCCTCTTCACCGCTAGAATGCCGCTATCTTAATGGATTCACTTATAAGCGGGCGGACGAATTGTTCCATTACTCGGGCAATAATGTACAATTTTTAATCATTTAAAGTTCATCGGAATCGGAAAACCCGTACCTATTATTGCATATGAGTTTGTGTCCATTCTGATTTTTCTAGAATATTAAAAAAAGCGGTCAAAGTTTTTTTCACAATATTTTGAGAGTCATTAATTTATTGATATTTTTTGAAAAAATGGTTTGTTACTAACATTTATTTTTTATAATTTTAAAATTTCCTTCACCATCTTTCTTGCGTTTTGATAAAAAATTGTTTTGCCCATCTGCATTTTTAGCCGTTTCCGCAGTTCTAGAAAATCTGTAGAATAAACGCGAATCAAAAACTCATCATCTATTGAAATGCTTACTAATGCACATCATATGAAAGCTTAGAGTATCTAGTTTCTAAATGTCCTTTTTTCTTTTTAAAAAAGTCCAATAAGTTTTCAAAAATTAGGGAAATTCATCACACCACTGACTCGCGGAATCACAACTAACCACATCTATCCAGTGTAGAATGTTATGGATTTTTCGACGGCCGTTTTTGCGATAAATATTGGTGTTGCGAAAAAAAATGGTAAGGATCATTTTTGTAGTTTTCGAGGTGATCTTCATTTTTTGTCTGAACAAAAATGATCTAATTCGCATGTTTTGGCAGATATTCGCGGGAATCTCATTTTTGGGACTTTGGGGGGCCATTTTCAGCGGGTTCCCACGTCGGAATCGTGATAAACTTTTTTTCGCTCGAAAGCATCCGTGAAGACCTAAGAATTGCGCAACAAATGAAAACTGTACAGATTTATTTACAGCTTTGGATACTTTCAGGTCTTTAGTTACTGGGGATATGGTTCTTGGCACCAGTTTTAAATTTTCAAATTAATAAAAAAATATTAGTTATAATATTACATTGAAACCTTAATATTATTAAAACCATTGACTGTTTAAAACCAACTTGCTATTATCATACCAAAAACATAGTTTTAGGATCATTTGTAATAAAATCTACCTGGGTGTAAATAAGGTGTTGGCTCTTTGGCAGTCCTTGGATTTAAATGTTGGTCAAACATAGATTTCCCATTGGGGAAATTGCGGTGGGTATGTCTTAAGTAGTATGGTTTTATATCAAATTGTTAAATTTACATATTATTAGGGATTTGAGTTGATCTCATAAACCTTAAGCCTGGTAGGCGATTATTTTCCTTACTTTTGTATTAAAAAATCTGCTTCATATATATTTTTTCTTTTTAAAGCGTATATGCAAATATTACTGACATGATTGTTGTATTTCTAATACAGAGGAAATTTCTTGTAACTAGCAATAATCATACTATATTAACATATGTTTGGTAATATAATATAAAGCGTAAATATATTAAAACGTTAAAATTTACATCGTATCAATAAATATCTAAATTATTAATGCAAAGCAAATTAGTGTTTACATTCAACAAACTAGCACTTGACCAACGGGAAATCAATACGAAAGGAACTAAAGCGATTTCTATTTAAATAAATAAAGCGTATTAATTGCAAATAGTCCTCTTTAATTGGTAACGTTACTTACCTAATCCCCACCGATTATTTTTCATAGTTAATACGCAAAAACCCCAGTGGCATTTATTTTATGTATCCGTGCTGAAAGCTGAAAGATGAAGTTTAGTACTGAAAATATTTTTATGAAAACCACTGAAAACAAAGAATCGTCAACTGACGTTCCATCTTTTAAAAACTCAGTAAAGTACCATTCCGTAAACAATCATATTTACAGACACCTGTAAAATATAGCGATGAACACCCAAATTAGCGCAGCCCTTCGGAATCGATCGGAATTACAATGAGTCAAACGCATAAGAAGGTGTCAGCGAAATAGGCGGCTATCAGCACGATCGAATACCTGGGTCAGCTGGGCCAGGAGAAATCGGAGGGAACGGGGAATTGACTTTTAATTCTGGCAGACCTGTAATCCCTTTCGTATTTTGTGCCTGTAATTTAAGCTGTATTTTAAAACAGAGCAAGTTCTTTATTCCATAGATAAAAAGTACGCTGAATTTATGCGCTGAACGTCAAATGGCGTCATGAGAAGTTCTGATGGAACAAATTAAAACGAAATGTTTAAAAAAGCTCGCTGTTTGTTCTGAAACTGTCAATGCTTAGCTGATTGTTGTGTTTCTCTTCCGTATTTATTTATATTTTTTTGCTCAAGTCTTTTATAAAAACGCTGGAATCCATCGGACTCTCCAGTGGTAGTTTAAAAACGGTTTGATGAATTAGCGCTTAATGCGCTGGATCCATCGATGCAATTAAAAACTTGCCCACAAATTTTTGCGAGGTAACCATCAGAGTCTATTAGATTAATAAACTCTGGTAACCAAAAACATTAAGTAATGTTTTTGCTGGTAACCCATGGTCTAGACTCTGATTAGGTCTGTTTGTTATAAAGGTCGGTGTAGGACAAGGTAGGCATAACAAGTGGAACTAATTGTAAGTATAAATATGTTCCGTATTTAATTTTTATCCCAAACGCATTTTAGACTTATGTCAGAAATTAAAAATGGCTTTATGGATATTTTTATAAACAAACAAGTTCAAGTCTTGTAGTAAAAATACATCTAACTTCACTACTTCGAGAGTTACAGTGGTGATGTGAATTAGTGATGGAACCTTCCGAATGATCTTCAGAGGATATTCGAATATAGAAATGTTTCGAATGATTCGAATATTTCTTTCGGTTTGAATATTCGTATTCTAATCAAAACAGGGTATATTACCGCTACTTATCGGATGATAGTTCATCCTTCGCGGTTCATTCATATCCCCAAAAAAATTTTTCCACAAAATGTCGACTTTTTTGGCCACTGTATACTTTTTTCTATACATCACCCAATAATTCGAATTAAAACGAAAACAAAACCCGCTGCACCACCAATAAAGCAAAACAAATTTAAAACGTACAAAAAATACGTATGCGAACACAACATCAACCCAATAATAGTCGACTGAAATTAAAGCCGAAACAAAATAATTCATTTTTTATCTTCCGACATCTGATTTATCTATGGCGAGCCGTTTTACTTTTTATTCATGTTCCCTGAATTTCAAAAAAAGTTTATTTTGATGATAAACGGTAAGCAAAAAGGGCTATTAAAAAGTAAAACGGCGTTTGTATTTAATTTAAATTATCAGAAAATGGAAATTCAATTTTTTTTTATCTGATAATAGAAATGCAATTTTTTATTTTCAGATAATGAAAATAGAACTTCAATAAAATTCAAAAAAGGTTTAAACAATTCTTACATAATAAAAAAACAATTTTCATTATCTGATAATGAAAATCAAATTTCCATTATCGGGGTAATTTAAATTATTTTTTTTTTTTCCCTAATAAAATTCAATTTTCATTTTCTGATAATTTTAATTCAATTTTCATTATCTGATTTGAAATTTCAATTTTCATTTTCTGATAATTTTAATTCAATTTCCCATTATCTGATAATGAAAATACCCAATTGGAAAACGCTATGGCTGTAAGGCCCCCCGCCAGTAGGTCAAATGAAAGGATTATGTCAATGTCAATTATCAAAAAGCCCGCGAATCATAAGGCAGTCTAACGAACTGTCAACAACAACTGATTTCATTCTCTTGGAGGAGGGTTTACATTTGGTTTTTATAAGCAAATGTGCATTTTAAGGATTTTTATGAAGTTAATAATTATAATGCCTTCATTGTGTTGTGTTTTAAACTGTGCTAATAGAGGAGACAGGAATAGAGTGGGTTTTTACAGGATTCCTTCTATTTTAAATAAAAAATGATGCTTTTCGGAATCTATCAAAGTCTGTTTAATAGTTTGTAACAAGGGTTTTAATAAATATTACGAAAAAATTAACAATCAAAATGTTGCTTTCTGCGCAAATTAAAAGTATAATTAAAAATTTATGTTTGACTTTTTAAGTGTTAATAATAAAAGGTCTATTATATATGTTAGGGGCTTTAAACAGAAAGCAGATAGGACCGGTTTCATAGGGAAAGGGAAGATACGGTCAGAAGAAACATCTGGTTCCTGTAACAAGGACCTGGTAGCCACCCATGTCACTAGACGGCGGGGAGGCATGACGGATCTAATTGTCTGCTCATCATACTTTCAGGAGACAGGGACACCAGAATACATTTTTGCTCATGTCTGGTAGCGACATGAGTAAGGGGAGATTAAGACTCTCTCTCCCAATCTGATTTTGGATTCATTAGAAGTCTGATCCTATTGGGAGAAAAATAAAAAGGTGTGATTAAAAATAGGCCGGCCCGGGTTCCATTGGAGGGCAAAAAAGGGTTCCACTTTTTTTAAATCTACTTACCTCCTAGGAGATATAAAGGGTTACTTAATTATATGGTAGGTACTACAATATTCTACTTTATTTACGAGAACAGAAAAGGTACAAGAGTAAAGTACAGGATTTTTGGGATCATTACATCAAAATGCCACCGAGATAACATGACATTGCCGGTGTATTACTGATGTAATGGTCAAGTCTTTTCTTACAGGCTTTTAGAATCAAAAAACTTCAAAATTAAATTCTCCAATACCACTTAAAAACAAAAAAAAACAAATTTTTTATGGAAATTAGTATATTATCTTTAGTGTTCTCATTCTTTATAGCCTCATTCATAAGTTACTAGGCCATAAAATATTCACCTGATAAAGCTCTATTTATAACTTAAATACCTATTAAAATTATATACATTTCTATCTATTCAAGTTTTTATTTAAAACTTTACAGCCACCTATAAACAAAACTTAATAATCAATCGAGGTGCTTCTTTATAAGCAAAAAACATAAATAAAGAATAGTAAAAAATTATTTAATTTAAAACCAACACCACTTAAATATGTTGAAATATGAAAGTTGAAAAAAATGACGGAAACCACACTTCCAAAACATTGGTTACCAGATTTGACACAGTTCATATTGAAATTTCTACAAAGAAAATTTATTTAAATCCAATTTAAATTTAAACATGTCTTGGTTTTTAATTTTATTAAAGCACCTTGTTGTCTTTAATAATTTTTTCATCCAAAAACTTCACCTATGTGCAGGAACTTAAAACACATGGCTTTCATTTTTTTGTGTGTAATAGCTTGTTGTAAGCACTAAATGGGAGACAATATCCCCTTTGAGTAACGGGAAATCAGCGGGATTCATACTTAAATACTCTTTTAAACAAAACGGATACAAAAATTATTTCGGAAGCTTTTGTCTAAGATTTGCGGATCCCATTTTTTCCCCTTGTAGCTTCCAAAATAGTCGCTCATGATTTGATTCTCTATAAGTACCTTTAAGACTCCCAATAATATAAATATCTTAAAAAGTCACTTTAAACTACTTGAAATCCGAAAAAAATCACTCTAAAACAGGACAATGCACAGGCAGGGTTAAATTGCTAAGCGGGTTTGTTTGTCCTCCAGCACAAAATACGAAATCCTCCAGCAAGTTTGTTTTTCCGTAATCCGTAATCCCGCTGTTTTTTGAAAAGGTCTACCTCTTTTTTTTATGACATGAAATGACGAATGACATTTGACAGTTTTTTTGGGTTTATTTGACCTCAGGGTGTTGGGCTTTTTATGGCTTTCAGTGAAAATAAAAATTAATTTAAATTATCAGAAAATGGAAATTGTTTCCATATGTGTTAATTTAAATTAATTTTTTTTTTCTGATAATGAAAATTAATTTTATTATCTGATAATTTTAATTAATTTCCATTTTCATTAATTTAAAAATTTTTCTATTTTCAGATAATGAAAATTGAATCGCATAAAAAAAGATATTTGGTTCTATGACTTGTGAAAAGAAAATTCATTTCAATTATCTGAAAATTTAAATTAAAAACTCGCAAGCGGTTAATAAAAAATAAAACGGCTCGCCATATTTATCCGGAATAATTCTTATTTCAAGCAAACCTTTTGACTTCGGGGTCAGTCGACGGTTGGCGGTGGCCATTTTATCGAATACCAATGACGTTGATCGGTCAATTTTCATATGTCGAATGATATTCCGAATATGAAGATCTTGGTCGAATATTCGAATATTAAAATCTCGAATATGCCCATCCTTTCGAATCAATAGGATTTTGTAGGGTTATACCGCGCTCTTTGCGTTGGTCGCGGGGTACATATACACGCCGACCAATCAAAACAAGCGTGCGAAAGAAAAACCGGAACTACCTTTTTTCTCTCGCTTCAGCGTGCTGTTTGGTCGGTGAGAAAGCTATATACCCCGCTGTGCGTGCCAATTGGTTGGCGGAATATATTCTCCTCCCAACGATTAACAAGCATGTTGGAGCGAGAAAGAGAAAGGGAGTAGTACTATTTTTCTGTTCTCTTCACGCTTGTTCGCACTGCCGAGCGGCAAAGCTGCCTTTAGCAAGTATATTCTCGAAGGTAAATACCAACTGGGTAAGATACCTATATTGCCGACTAAAAGTGACATGTTCAGTTGATAAAGAAAATACTTATGGTATCGGCATAGTTAGTATTCCACACCACTCATAGAATGCGCTGGTTTTACTTAAAATGCTTTGTCGTAACATTTCTATATTCTTTCATTTTTCTGTGGTCGGAAATCGTGAGAAAGACGCTTGGTTGATTATTGCATTATTCACCTTTTCTACTTTTTTTATCATTTTTTCAAAATTAACACAGTCTAATTTATTTGATAGAAATATAAGTGAATGGTATGCAATGGATAAATAGTTTTATCGGCTATGGTAGGTACAAAAACGTTTTCGTACTGGAAGCCTTCCTGTAAACACTAAAAGAAGGTTATGTTTTTATTTTTAGGAGGATGTTACCAGACTTACAAAAGAGGAATTTTTAAAATTTCTAAACTGTTCACACCAGAGAACTAAAACCGAAAGAATACCGGTTGCAGGCCCAAAGAACTCGGTAATAACAGTTGTGAAAAGATTTGGAAAATTTGAGGCGGCTGATGTAGAACTTGAGGAGTTTAGCTTGAACCACCAGATACTAAGAATACCTCTGCCTAGAGTAGATTTACAAAGTACTGTTTACTATTTAGACATAAATTTTATGGAATTTTTAAAAAAGTGACGAATTTGGGATGATAATTAGGATTAAAAATTAATATTTTATGTTAAGGGTTAACCATTTGAAATCTTTACAATCGGTCATTACACCTGCGATTATACCTTTTTTAAAAAAATTTATATATTATATATATTTTAACACATTTTTTGAAAAAGTATACATTCATGAATAAGCTATGATTAAAAAAGTCTTTGAAGTTATGCCCATTGTTTCCTGTATGACAAATTATTTCTTTTTTTAGGTTTATCAGCAAGGCAAGTCGCATTAAAATTTAGAACACAAAAAACAGAAAAGAAACGGAAAAAAAATAATGTTGTAGTATCTCGATTTGGTCGAAAACTTAAGAAGAAGCAACTTAATATCCAAACTCTTACAAGATCTGCAGTTAACACAAGAAGTGGCAGTGTTCCAGTTTATTTAACAAGAAGCCTTGATAAAAATAAAATTAATTTGAGGAATTTTCAAGCTAAATCTCAAAATCTAAAACCAGTTAAACCTGAAGAGAGAAAAATATACTCGAAGAAAATGGAGGTTGTTAAACCAACAAATACATATAGTCGGATAAACCAAACAAAATTAATTCAGCCCAAGCCACATTTTATTATAAAATATGTACCTTCAGAGCCAACATATTTTCTAAAAATGGGAGGTATAAAGCATCCACAAGATGGTTCATTAAAGTATCCATTTGACACTCTTGTTAAAGACATTAAAAACATGAAGTTGCCTTCACCCACTTGGAAAATAAAAGTAGTTGTCAAAAGTAACAAAATTGCATCCATTATTTTTACGAATAAGTGTGTGTTAGAAAGAACTGTAACATTTAATGCTAAAAGTGATTTTTTTGAGGTTGTTATTGAAAACAGACCTGCAATTTTACTAGGATCTCCTGGTTCGGTTTCATGTATTGAAGACATTGAAATATTATTGAGTATTATTCATACTATAAGTGCTAAAAACCCTATGGTTTACTATAAAAGTAATGTGTTGTAGTAAAGTTATATAAATTATAATGTTTATGTTAACAATCTTTTTCTATGGAAAAATGTTATTTTAACTTTATAATATGAAATAAGTATGACAGTTTTAACTGCATTAGATTTTTTGTCAATATATTAAAAATAAAGGTATTTAAAAGTACAATGTCTTAATTTCAATTCGATTTTTTGACAATATTCATAAGGAACATTTTGATAATTTCATTACACTTGGCTTTAAGGTTGTTCTATATTTTTTAAAAAAGAAATTAGATGTTCCCTGACCAGTTGGGTTAATAATTAATTTTGTTTATCTTAAGTCCCTATCTGAAATATAGGATATAATATATATTTTTTAAAATTTGCATCTCCAATTTATTCAACTTTAGTATGATGCTTAAAATATTTTTGGTGATATTGCTTGAAGTCCTACCGTTTTTCAAAAAAGTTTGCTTTTTCTGACTAAATACTTACAAAGTTCTGTAGTGTAAACAAATTTCAAGCGGAATTGACAGGCAGCCTTGCCGCTTGACCGTTGTGTGAGAGAAAAAATAATTGCGTCAATTTCGATGGGTACAACCAGATACAGCCTCCGCGCAATAATATTGGTCGGCGAAAACCTTTCAGTACTGGTTGGTGCCGACCAATATCAGACACAGAAAGGTTGTACTCATATCTTTTTTCCCTTTCGCACTCCTGATCGCACAGCCAAGTGGCAAGGCGTTCTCTGGGAGATATATTCCTGAAGCGAACAAAGAAACCTTTTTTTTAATTCTTACATATATTGGGGATTTAACAGCGTTATAAATTTGTCCGTTGACAGGCGGGTAGTTACCTTCATTTACGTAAAATTTCTGTTCCCTGATTAATGGTTAACCTAAAAAAATGGCTACTTTAGTTACAAGGATTTTAACAAATTTGAGTAAATTATCTTTAAAAAGTGTACACGTGAACAAAAATCCAGTATGTATAAATAGCCTTGTTCATTTAGCAAGGAAGGAGTATTCTACAGAGACTACGCCTTATGAAATAGTTGATGAAAGAAAAGATAATAAACTTTTAAATGGTGAGTATTTTCATCTATTTCAAAAGAAAATCAATCTATTTTAATAAAGTTAATCTATAAATATACTTTGGGCAGGCATTTTAAGTTTGTTAAAGTAGGCTCATGGGTTTCTCAGTGTAAACTTGGAGTTACAGGATATAATTTCGATTTTCATATTTAAATGATAGTGATGGTAGTAAATAGCCTCATATGGGTGTCATGATTGGAGAAAAAAAAATTAAGGTCAGATTCTGATTCCCTAATAGGGAAGTGGCGACAAATTGTCTGTCCGGTAGCGTAGTGGTCAGAGCCTTGGCTCGCCGCGCCGGCGATCCGGGTTCGAATCCCAGCCCCTCCGGGCAGACATATTTAGGTAGTAGTTATTTAAAATAACGTCCGTGGTGGCACTACCGCGTTGTCTAAAAGGTGCTGTGAAATGCAACATTTGCATGTTTCAGTGCTTGGACAACGTTGACGGAACAACTGGGGAAGAAATGGGTTAAACACCGGAAAACCCGACACTCACGGTACTTTGGTACTTAGGTTTATATATGTATATATAATCCGTAGGATATAATATACATATATAATAATCCTTCGTGAGTTGTCATAAAGATAAAAAAAAAAATAAAGTACCTATGTGCTACAACACAGGAGAGGTATTTGATCTCTTAGGTATGACTTATACCTGTCTGGTATATTAGGATATGTATACTACATAGTGAATATTAGTTACCTTTCACATAATTATTCACTAATAGGTGCTTTTTATTGTTGGAGATTGGTTCAGAAGTTTTTAATGTAGATTGTGGAGATTTTAACAACATATTTTTACCTCTACTATTCCTTGAAAAAATCTACGATGGTGTTTATTTTCTTTATTTTAGCCAAAAAATTATAATTACACAGCTAAGCGTTAGGCTGGATTTAAAGCTTGACCAATGGTCAGCACTGACAGGACAAACAAAGCTGTATCAATAATAAATAATGTATATAAAAATATATGATCAACTACAGTCTACAGTACAGAGCAGGTAGCAGTCCATCAGCTCTGCACTGTAGTTGATCATACATTTTTATTGATTATAGTGATGTTCGACCGATGTCAGCGCTGGCCGTCAGTCGAGCACTAAGTCTAGCCTTTAAAATTATATTATTTTATGAATATTTTATTTCTGACACAATAGATGTATTGGGTTGTATCTGTTTAATACCACTCTGCTGTCCTCTTACTATACTAGCAAAGTATAAGATTAACTATTTTCTTTGTGTATCTTTAATATTAATTTATATATAAAAATTTTCATATCAAGGTTTGATGTAAAATTGTCGTTTTTTTTAAGATGTAATTGAAAAGATAAATACACAACTTGTAAAACCTAAACAGGACAGATTATTTGCTGTAGTGCATTTAGCTGGAAGACAATTTAAAATAACAGAAGGAGATGTTATCATAGTCGAAGGATATTGGCCCCCAGAATGTGGGGACAAAATATCCCTGGATAAGGTAAGAAGATATTTATGGTAGGGGGGGAGGTAAAGGCTAAATCGGGAGAAAAAAAACACTTTATGACTTTTTTTTGGAATATGGCTTAAGCAAATTTTTTTAAACCTTAACATTATTAAGTATGGTTTTTAACAACATTCTCTAAATTTTTTGTGAAAAAATATTAATAAACAATTCGATGACGGAGCTTTTCCCAGGGCGTCTTTGAAAATAGACGATTTGTGGTAATCACTGTATCTCAGCTGAAAATTAACGGGAATCAAAATCCATTAGAACTTTGTCGAAGTATCCCCCTAACGTTTTTTATTTTTTCATTTTAAAATTTTTGGTGGTTGCATTCAAAGTGGAAACTGCGAATTTTTACAAAAAAAACGGAACTGGGGGAGGGTATATTATAGGAAGAAAATGTGTACCAAGTTTCAAATTAATCCGTTATGTAGTTTTTAAATGGCAGTGATCACGGCCTTTTAAAAAGTAGTTTCGATATAAACACATTCAAATTTTTAATATTTTTGATAAGGAAAGACTTTTTTTAAAAGAGAGGAGACTAATTAGTCCATAACTTCGGAAGTTTTGCTATGATCGACTTTAAATTGTGGGAGTATATTCTTGACAGTTTGGAACGACAAAAAAAAAATCATAAATCTTAAAATCATATGATATTTAATTTCGTCTTGAAGTAGGTATTTCTAATTACTAACAGCCAAGCTTAAGATATCTATAATGTCTTTATTTACATGTTTTTATAAGCAACAAGGTGTCAAATATTACTTGTGTTGTTGTGAGTATCCATCTATTATTTGCTAGGATAGTATGTGGTGTTTAGAGCTTATCTAAAGTATGTGTTTTTCTGCCCTGATAATTATCTAGTTCAAAATAAAAGAGAAGACAATAGCAATTTGGAAATAACACACATTTACATATACCAGATAACATCTTCAGTTAAGACAAGTAGATGGTATGCTAATGTTATGAATTGTAGCTCCAAAATTTAATTACTTACAGTTTTATCATGGACAAACAGAGCATACCTGGTTAAAAATAGAAATATATAAATAAATATCTTACATTTTTTTGCTCAAAAGGGGCAATCAAAAAATAGAATTTGTCAGTAACTTAATTTTTGCTTTGTAACTGATAGTATTAAGATCAAGACTTGGAAGAACTTTAAAGTGTAGTATGGCTTATTTTTTTGAAATTTTAATATATTTGAATATATTAATATTTTGTACAGATTAAGAAATGCCTTATTAATATACGTGTTATATTTTAGATTTTGCTAGTTGGTGCTCCAGATTTTACATTAATAGGTAGACCAATAGTTCAGAAGGGTTTAATAAATGTAGAGGCTACAGTTATTGAAAAAACTTTGTCACATACAAAAACTCATTTCAGGAAAAAGAGAAGGAAACAGTATATGAGAATTAATTGTAAGTATTAAAAAATTTAGGTTCAAAAAAATAAAGTAACAATATTAACAAAACAATGGTTAAACATGCAACTAAGGGAAAGTGCATATCCTTTATAGACCTTTCTAAACTCAGCCTTGGTTTATATAATTAATATTAAATTTAAGATGTAAGTCCTCTCCCTGTAATGAAAGCCAAGATTTAAGGCACATTTATAGAATATAGATTTAATAATTATAAAATACAAGGTCTGTTTGTTATTCAGAAATAGTGTACACTATTTTACACTTTTTTGGCATAAGCACTCTTATGGAAGGTGTATTTTAGGACTATGTAGGTAAAAAAAGTGTAACAGACCTATTGTTATAACTTTTTTTTTTGTATATACATGGATAATGTATTTTTCTAGTCAACATGATGCCTATATAATTGGATAATTTTTTTCAAAGAAAACCGCGACATACCGTTTGAAACTACTGGTTAATAGAAGTTCTTTCCCCCACCATTCAACCGTGCTTAACCCGCCTATCCTTGCAAAAACGAAACGGTTTACGTATGACACGCGTGTGTCAGCTTAAATACTAAAATTTTCCATTTAATATTAGCTGTTTCCAAGTCAACTGTAACAAGTAAATATTTTCCTCTATGATTTAAATATAATTCTAATTAGCCATTTGAGAATTAACTAATAAATTGAAAAATTTGCAATCCAAATAGTTGTTAAACCATAGCAAAAAAAACATCACAAGAACCAAAACAAAGGAAAAGCCACAAATCCTCCATTATTTTAATTTGACACTTGACATAACCATTATTAAAGCTCCTCCCGACTTGTGGCGATAGCGGTGGATACTGGGTACAAAGTAATGACTTAATGACGTAGATACTGTCGTCATAACACCTTCCCCTACGTTACCGCTTCTCGCTCTAGACGAAGCGAGGCAGGAGCTGTGTGACGCGCAGTCGGGTGCTGAGGACTGGTTCAGTGCCAATAGGCTGCTTTTGAACCACTCAAAAACAAAAAAAAATATTTTTGCTTTGAGGGAGGTTGGAAATGAAAATGACAGCTGTCCCCGGATTAAATTTTTAGGAGTCATACTGGATCCCAAGCTAAAATGGGATGCCCACATAGATTATGTGTCAAGTCGGCTCAGGAGTGGCTTGTTTGCGCTGCGAAATTTGTCCCGGTGTATTGGAACAACTACCTTGAAAATAGCATACTTTGCTCTGTTCCACTCTGTTATGACATATGCATTGTTGGCATGGGGACATTCCCACAAGCTGCCAGAGTGTTGGATTACAGAGAAAGGCTATAAGAGTCATATGTGGCTTAGGATTTAGAGAGGATTGTCGAGACGCTTTCTTGCGCCTGGGTATACTAACAGTACCATCAGTGTACATATTCGAAAATCTTCTCCACATAAAGTGCAATGAGGGTACATACAGAGTGCACAGTGGAGTCCACGAGCATGATACTCGAAACAGAAAAGATCTTGTCCCTGCATACCATCGTTTAACGAGGTGTCAGGATGGTCCTGGCTACTTGGTTATAAAATTCTTTAATAAATTGCCCAGCAATATAAGAACATTGGATTTACCAAGATTTAGAGCTACAGTAAGAAGACCTTTGTTAAGAAGGGCTTTTTATAGTCATAATGAGTTCTTAACTGCAAACTTTACCACGGAAGAGTAGGGTAATATTTTTCAAATTTAATTTACATAAATTGACCCTTTGTTATATCTGTGATTTTACTGGATTTGTAAGATAGACATTTTATTTTGATTTTAAACTACATAAAATTGTACCTCTCCTATGACTGTGATAATAATTGTTCTAATTGTTTAAGATTTACTGTGATATGATGTTTTATACAACATTTATGTACTTTGTTTGTTGACGAATGTGAATACTGTAATTGTATATTTGACATGAATAAATTATCTTTATCTTTATCGCCAAAATAAACCGGAATGTTAACTGTCCTAACAATTTTCAACGCGGTATGCCGCCAACACATATTTCTTTTTTTTAACAATGTGTAAATCTACTTTTATCATCTTACCTTACAGCAAAATATTTATTTGGGCAACGTTGTTTGCCTAATAAAAACATGACATCTATGTCCTCTTGCCCACCATGAGGAAAATGGGGATTTACCCCTCTATTAAAATTATATTTACGGCTTCGGCTCTGAGAAATTAGACAGTATAATTTCTTCATGCAGCTTTTAATACAGCAACACCAAGTGCCATTCCTATGAATGCCCATTCATTCTAGAATATTGAATATATAGCATATAAAATGTTATTCAGAAGTTACAAGTAATTAAAATAAATTGTGTTATTATAAATATTAACAGAACCTAAGACTAGAAAATTATTTGTAATTTCTCCTTGTAGAAATTTACCCTGCATCATAATAGTTATAAGTTTTAAATCTATTTTTTTTATTAACTCAGTTTAATATTAAATGTGGTCTCTTTACAGTTTACAAAATACCCCAGACTTTTTTGAGGATAAACACTATTCAAATTAATGGTAAAATAAACAATCCACCAGAAGTTCGAGGCCTTGAAAAAGTAGTTTTTTAGATGTCAACGTAACATTAGTTATTATTAATAAATAAAACAAAAAACTATGTATATGTTTTTTATTTTTAATTCTAAGGTAATAATATACATTTATTCTATAAAAAACAGAATATTTTTATAGTTTTTTAGCAATGTAAAAAAGGAATAATACAATAGGGTATAAAATTCAAATGGATTCTTACATAGTGTATGATATTTTAGCATTTACTTGAAAAAAAATATTGTTTTTTTTGTTTTTTGATAGGTAACATTTTTTTATACAAGAGAAGAAAACTAGATACCAATGGACCTCATGTAAAACTTTATAAATCTGATCGATGGGTGTGATATACACCCAGTAACCTTAAAATAAAAGGCTGAATAATTTCTACTCTAAAAACTAATTTTTGGATCAAGAGGATGTCTTATTTAAAAATTAAGATTTCCAGTTATTTCCGGTGAAACCGGAAGTTGCAAAGCTTGTCATATATCCTACAACCTACCAAGTTTCGTTAATATCGAAAAAAAAAGTTAAAGTTTGTGGGCACCCGGTATAATAAATTCAAAAAATTGGGAATGAATATTGAATAGTTCTTTTTTGCTCAACAACACTTAACTTTAAAAAAGACGCCATCAAAATAAGTGTTTATTTAAGCAAGCAATTTAATCCTTAGGGAAATTTTTGTATACAATTTAACAGGTTTTACAAAGAGGTTTCCTTAATATCTAGGCAAAATAAAACTCTAATATATGACTATTTGTTTAACATTTTTATCACACCAGATTTATAACTAAAATTAATATTAAACTAAACATGTTAAGTCATTTTAGTGGAAACGTAAATACATAGTGTCCACCTTTCCACCTATATTTAAAATTGAAATCTAACAGCCATATTAAACATTAATAATTTAGCTAAAATATTTTTAAGTTTTAAGTCTTATTCA
Source organism: Listronotus oregonensis (assembly GCA_019359885.1). Classification (NCBI taxonomy): domain Eukaryota; kingdom Metazoa; phylum Arthropoda; class Insecta; order Coleoptera; family Curculionidae; genus Listronotus; species Listronotus oregonensis. The sequence goes on from JAHBCN010003986.1 coordinate 53,988, forward strand.
CAAATTTTAACCTAAAAACAACTTACTATTAAATATACTATTTCTCTTGTTGCAGAAAAACTGGCTTACAACATAAAATAACCACATATTTACATACTTAAGTCAAGTTAGATTAATAAAATTTCTTAACTTTGACTTAAATTTGTGCTGAAATCTTTGTTCCCGTGACAAATGCACTAAAAATAAATATCACAAACTGTAAGTCAAAACAGGGTTATTAGTTAGCGGGTGGCTACGGATGTGTTGCCTATAACTAGAAGAGGTAATTTAATAAAAATTAAAGCACTTGTACAAAAGCCTAAGAGTTGTATTCTGGCCCTACTGAAATTTTAAATTTAACTTTTGGTCTAACCGGAAATCTCACCAACGTTCTTATGTTAAATGGAAACCAAATTTTTTACTTTTTATTAAATGTTAAAATCTCCTTTTAATGAACTATTAAAAGGTCGCATTTTCTTGGAAAATAGCATACAAAAAAGATTGTTTATTTATAAGTATTAATATTGTACACAAAATCTCTCATTAATAGCCGTTATTATTGCATGATTTTCTATTAATAAATGATCATAATATAGGCAACTAAAAATCCCCAAATCAAACATGAAGTCTATAAACTTGTCATTCGAATAACAACCATTAAAACATCTGTCAAGTAGATTACCTTAAATCGAAATACATCCCAAAAAAAAATTTTAGAAAAATTATAATTTTCATAAATTAATAACAAAATGATCGCCCTTATTAATACCTCTGTTTGTTAAAATAGCTATTAAACTTCACTGGTAGCAACCGCTGTTAATTAACTTACGATTGCTATTACATATTCAGAGCATTTTACTTTTTATTTTTCTTCTGTAGCCTTAGTAAATGTGGTAAGTTTTTTTCTGAGTTATATTTTAACCAAAGGGGTTTTGCTGCATATCTGTAAAGGGATTTTAATGTAATGTGAAATACTATAAAAATAAATAGAGTTGTTTTAACACAAAAAAGTCAGTGTGGCTTGCTGATTTAACTCAGACTCGAAACGTAGCTCCTAAACATTTATATTCATGCTTTAAACTTTATAAACATATCTTTTATAGTAACAAAGATCTTTTATAGGCAATACTTCCGTACACCCCGGTATACATATTAATAGTCATACATATCATTCCTTAAACATAAAATGCTGTATGTTCATTTGTGAGACATTTTCTGGTTTTATGTTTTGAGTATGCCAATTGCAAAGAAAAATCAAATATTTTAACAATATTAGTGGTACTGTTTACCATAATGAACTTTGAAGAATACTGTTGTGAACGCTTATCTGTATGCTTTAAGTTTTATAAAAGTAATAGACTTTTTGATACGTTTTCCTGCAGATTAGGTTTTTTGTTCCAATTTGAATCGTTTGGGACGCTTTAATTTCAGTCATGCATGCAAAAACCAAAATATATCGCATTGGTGCAAAAAAAACTTGGTAACCACAGAGCTTTTGTTTATTTGTCTGTGCTTACGTCATTCTCAAATTAAAATGCCCCAATTATAGATTTTGCAAGTATTTAAATAGTTCAAAATATTTTTCACACTTAAACTCATTGACACAGTTTAATAAAGGATCACTTTTTTTAGATGTGCCTAAAACTTTCCATAGTACATACATAATTTTGATAATTACTTCAAGAAATCTGTTTGGTTTATGTAACTGTCAATATTAACATTAGTTTTTTATTTTATTTGTAAGATGCATACTCAAAAACATACCATTATCACAATTTTACTTAAAGAAGTTCTAACGATTCCGATAAAAGTTTACTGACACTCTGTACAATGAGTATTTCATTGTACAGAGTGACCAATATTACCAGTGGTTCACAACTATCCTTATAAAAAATTAGGGGTACATATACCATGAATATCCGAGTTGATATCGACGAAAACAAATATTAAAATATTAACATGTTGATATTTTTGTTTCCTTTTTTTTAAACTTTACCCAGCTTCTAGTAGCATAATATTGAGTACTCCCTTTAATTTTCAAGGATGTGTTCTGAATCACCCTGCATCAAATGTTTATTTTTGCCTATAGACGCCAATTGGTTTTTATCCTTCATCAAACACAAAACAGAGCCTCTGAATTTGACTTACCAGAAATTAATCTTTTCATTAAAAACCTTGCTTGGGAACAAAAGTAACGAACAGAGAGCTTTTAAATTTAAAATATAATTAAGCATGATTCATTTCAAGTAATGGTTAAATGTTGTTTTATAATTCAGTTACAAAATGAAATGCTTACACATCTACGTATATTAAAAAAATAAATTGTAATATACGAGTTACACTAAAGGCAGTAGCTTTAGACTTGTTTTTTTTACTTCTTTTTTTTAGAAATATCTCTTGGTCCCACTGACTTTAAAATATAAATTAACTACGACTTTTGAGCAAATTTCTTTAAACTACATTAAAGGAAAAGTCAGGATATTTAAAAGTTAAGTAAAAATTGTAATGTGTAATTCAACTTTTTTAAAAAACACTAACAACTTGAACTTCCATTGTCTTTATTTGTTAATTGGTACTCAACGTTTTGATTAGTCCGTATTTGGATCATTTTCAAGTAATAACTTTTTTGTTTCTGTGTATAAGAGGATTTTAAGCAGTCCTTTAATGTAGCCTAAGAATAAAAAAGTAGTTTTTTTTTGGTTGCTTACAGATGCACTTTGAAACACAAATTCTATATGTCTCTTCGGCAAGTTATAAAATAAAGTCTCTAGGTCTGGTGGAAAAAAAAACCTATCGAATGTAGCTTCGAGCATGTACCTACTAGAGGCAGCCTTGTCGCTTGTATGTAGGAACAAGCATGCGGAAGAGAAAGAATATATGAATAACCATCTCTTGCTCAACCTACTCTAGTAGGTATATGCTCGAAGATGGTGATAGTCGTGTGTATATTTACAGGACAGTGTAGGTTCTGAAAGAGGAATAAATTCCAATATACGACTAGTGCCAGTAAAAGTCCCTTATCAGTTGCAGTAAACAAAGTATTTTCAGGCTTATTTATGTATGCAGAATGTATCCATCCGAAGTAAAAAATTTTAAAAGGTGATTTTTACACTCAAGGATAAGTTTCTAATTTTTGAGATACAGAGTGTATGAGGGTGTAGAAAAAAAATATGTTTTATATTTGATTATGGGGATGGTGTATCAGTTACTACAACTTTATTATAATATTATTTCTAAGTATCATCTTTAACCAAGCTCAACTTTAAACAAGGACGGAGTATCCAAAAAAACATATTATATAAAAGGTAAAATTGAAAAAAGTCTTATTGGCAGTTCTTGTTATTATTCTAATCACCAACGTTGTGCATCCGTAATCCATTACAGTTTACTTAAGTAAATTATAGTTAAACAACTAAAAGCCCTAAATTATTATTGTCACTTTTCTGCCAAAGAATTTTATTTGCCAGTGGTACACAATTACTTAAAAAATCTAATTTTGTCACAACTTTAAATTCATTGTTTAGAGTACAAATCTAATTTAAATACTACATGCTTTATGATTTACATAAAATATTTTTCTTATCATTTTATCAAGACAGATTATTTTTTCAGTTCTTATAGCGCACACTCAAGTTTTAAGTAATTTTAAAATTATTTTTTGGGTTTATTTAATAAAGGTAATTAAAAAAGAAACATAAGCAGTTAGTAATTTAGACATTTATAATATTCTTTTTGCACCCAACAATCATCTCTAATTTTAAATGATTCTGACAATGCCAGTGGAGTAGCTACGTATAGTACATTCCACAATAATTCGTTGATTTCTCGACCGCAATAAAATTTAAATGACAACCCTCGGTGGTAAACCCAGTCATAAATAAGTTGCCTGATAAATATCTATTGTGTAGGCACCGCACCTTTTGAAAAGGTACAGGTCTTGATTACCTACTATCAATAGTTTAGGTTAGACAAACTCCAAACGACTGATGAACTAAGATGAAAAGACTGCTTTATATTGAACACCTGCAATTTGCCTTTAACTTACATAATATACCAAAAAATAGGTACAATAATAAATAAAGAAAATTTTAAGTCCGGACCTACATGCGAGTACCAAAAGTTTATTGAGTTTTACAACTAACAGTAGCAGGTAAAACGAGAAATCAACGAATTATTGCGGAATGTACTGTAACCAAGTGCACCGGGGCAAGAAGGTAATTGGGGCCCCATCTATACTGGTTAAAATATAAATACTTTAAAGGTACAGAGATACCCGATTTTAAGCTCTTTATCGTCGGCTGCAGTGCAGTGTTATGCAGTAGATAATATTTAAATAAAAATAACACAATTTATAGCAAAGCCTAAAAAAAACCTAATTTGCAACAGGGATACCATAAATGTCTTTATTATGTAGTACTAAAATTAAACCCTAACATAATCTGGAAATATTTGCACATAGTTTTTCCAAATAAATGAAAGAAATAAGTAAATTACTTATTAATATTGATTTCAATTAAAGTAATTACGTGGAATAAAACTTAATCTATGAAATTCGGAGTGCAATGGCTTACAAGACTAAATAAAAAAAAAATCGAGAGCGTAACTCTGCTTTGAGATGTTTTGTAGGGAAGTAAAATTGCATTTTACTTTTGAATTCGTACTAACACATACTTGAGATATGCACTGTCATACTTATAATTAATAACGCGCTCAAGTGTCATACTTAAAGCCCTGTTGCAAGTTTAGTTCAAGCTATTAGATATTTTGTGGCAAGGAGCTAAAAATGCTTTATGTGAATAAAATATTTATTTAACTTTTTCGAAGGTTGCTTAAGGGACCGAGGGGCGCCTATAAGCTTGGGGGACCCAGTGCACTGCACCGCCTAATCCTTCGATAGCCACGCCACTGGACAATGCCTTTTTCATAATATCCCACAGCAGTTACATTTATTTTATTTAACATTTTTTAAGTTACTGTAAAAATACAATGGTGTGAAGTAAAACATAGTTTCATCACATTTATAACTGTGAATGTCTCCTGCACAAAAAAAAATATTTATTTTCTTATTTTGTTTTTTTTTTATAAAATTATATAGGATAATTTTTTTGTTCAATAAAAATTGTTTAATAAATAAAATATAAAATTAGTGTGGTTAAAATATTGCGACAATACTATGTCTCGTTTTAAAATAAAATTCTAGTCGATTAAACGCGTTCTACCAGTTAATAATCTGCCCTTCTCATAACCTAAGTGAATATCGCGTTTACGTGACAAGTGTTAGTGGCTAGTTTGGCAGTTCTCCTTGTCTCTACATAACGTCTTTAAACAAGTCCAGCAAACTAATGCAAAATAATTCAGCTTTAAAACTAGATAAATATCAGTCATAAATAGCTGTTTTAATGACATCATGAAGGGCTTAGATATGGCACCACGCATAGAAAACCAGACCAGAGTCGCCTTGGGTGGTAAATACCATTTTGGACCAGTATTTACTGGTAGATCGGGTTTATTCGACTCATGTAACATGCTGGGCGTCCAAAAGAACATTAAAACATTTGAACTACCACAAAAAAGTAACACGGAATAGTGAAACGCTATCTGGGTTATTTATAGAAAATACCATACTTAAATTGACATTTATACGGTAACCAGAATAAACATATACATAAAAAAATTATCACTGATTTGTCACTAAAAATAATTCTTAATAAAGGTAAGTGTATATAAAAAAATTAAGGCCAAAATAATGATTTACAAACATGAAAAAAAAACAGCAAAGTGAATAAGCTAAACAATTATTTGTAGTAGAAAAAAACATTTTTTTTTTAATTGTTGAAAAATCTCTTAATACAGCCATTAAATTTCATACATTTTCAATAAAGAACTAAAAAAATCTTATGATCATATTTAGTATGTTATTTCCTACAATACATCCTGTTAAAAATATTGATGTAAAGAACTCCATATAAGCATTCCGTTTTATGGTACCTTTAAATGAACTACTCCATATTTAACAAAAAGTAATTACTTAGAGCCCGGTTTTGTCATAGGCTGCATGTCATAGATTTCTTACGGGACCTCATACTTGGTCCCCTTTTTTGCCCTTTGGGCTTCTCTGCAGAGAGTTCTGCAAATTCCAAGCCAGGCTTCCTCGTAGCCATCTTGGTGTGAACTGCAAGAAGCCCCAGTAGAGGGCGAAGCACTGCTTGCCACCGTGTCACACACGAGTCGGGCCAGTCAATCGACCAGGATACCTTGTGACACATTTATGAGGGTGTCTTTTAGTATGCGGAACGAGGGGCGGTTCTCAGGTTGAGGTGACCAGCACTTTTTCATCACCTGAAGATCGAAAAAATAGTATAAATTAAAATTGTTCTATGGGCAAACGGCAACATTTTTTTAACACTGTAGTATTCAGAAATGTAATCGCCTAAATATAATTGTTTACACAGCGGTTTGCGACTTAACATTTCCTTAATGGGTCATTATAGTTCTGTTTTTAAAAATCTCCCCTTTTATTTAAGAATTGTTTTGTTAGTATTAAATATGCTTCACTTTTACCAATATGTATTAAAAGTAGTAATAAGTGCTAGACTCTGATAGATTATTGACTTTTTGTGTGCATTGCATTTCAGGTATATATTGTTTCCTTTTTCTAATTTAAATTACAACTATCTCATATGAGTTAAATTAATTCTGTTACCAAAAATGAGTATGAAACTCTTTGTAATGAAATATTTGAACTCTCTGTATCTCTTTTGTTTAAATTCAAATAATTTTTAAAGTGTTCTTAGAATTCTATGGGAAGAAAAGCAAAAGACGAACATTTTAATTTTCTGTTAAATATGAGGAAAGTCACAAATATGGTCTTTTAGTAAATTAAGTGTTTGATAAATGACCCTCTACATAAGATCAAGTGCTTTTGTGTTTTAATTTGCAAAAAAAATATCTCGCAGCTTAGACATTTGTCAAATTACAGTGGCTCAATTTTTAGTTTCGAGCAAAAAGTATATTGGTTTAACTATTTTAATAACTTTTTCTTTCTTTTTTGTTAAGTGATATTGTGCCTCTGGTAGCATAATTTGTAGTTTCCCAATTTTAACAATAAATGCTGAATCATCTTGTGTATGGGTAGTATATTTTTTATTTAAGGTGACTGTACATCCTGGTGTAAATAAAAAAAATTAGTAGACTAAGAACTACGTTTTTATTTATATTAGTTAGAGCATCTCTATTTTTAATTAGTGGTACTAAATTTTTAATAATAATTTTAAAACAAAATTAACGATATATAGTTTTATAATGATAAATGCCGTAAAAGAAAAAAATACAGATGACCTAGTATTAACCTGTAAAAGCAAGTAAGAATATTTTAACAAACAGGTAAATACCGAGTCTTCCGCATTTTCTTTATATATTTTAATGATTTCACACATAAATAGATCTCTCTGTACTTAATTCCTCTTTTAAATTTCTCTAAATATTAAAAATCGCTCTTAGGATATCTTTTACCAAGCATGCAAAAAAATTGCTAGCTTATTATTTAAATTTAAACAAAAAATCTAAAATTTAGAAGATTATATGATATGTTTACATAAATCTGGCTAATTTTTTCCACCCTAGTGCTCATTATAAAGTATTTGCAAACACTGAATTTAATATAACATTTAAAGAAAAAATACACCTACTGCATTAAGGGAGTTCCTGGTTTAATAGGTTCAAAAAAACTATTTTTTTATAAAGAGTTTCCTTAATAAGTGTAGAATAAGGTGGTAAAGTAATTTTTTAAAATTCGAAGCCGTTATAAAGATACAGGAGTTAGAAGAGGCAGGTGTTCGGAGCGCTGAGAGGCCGACCCTATTGTGTTCTGTCGGCAGATACCTGAGATCTTTTATACAAATGTATCCTTATACAAGTACGCACAAGTTTAGAAAAAAATTGGTGTTGCTATTTTTACGTTGTAAAATTTATTTTAGTCTTGGTATCGTAGATTAATGGTAAGTTAGGATTTTTATAGTTGTAACTGTACTTAAAACTTAAAACGCGTTTCTCTTAAAACTATGTTTTTCAAACTTTTCTCCATCATATCTCGAGAACGACTTGGCCGATTAACTTCAAATTTATAGGGTCGACACAGCACATATAGACGCACGAAATGGTCCTTTATCACCCCAAAATTTAAAATATTTCAATTTTTTTTTAACAAGAAGTTGACAAAAAATGCATGAAATTTGAAATTTTTTGTTCAAAAGTCTCTCAAAAATCCAGTTTTCAAAAGTTTTTTCATAATAGTCCATTCCGTGTATTTAAGCTTACAGATTAAAATGTCGCAGATTTTTTTAGTTTCAGATAAACCAATACGCTGATTTGGTGGAGGAAGTGAGCGTTTGTTTTTTGAGACAGGTGTCTTCGAGAGCTTTCACTTTAGTTCTAATGAATATTTTTGGCTAAAAATTTATTTGGTATTCTTGAAAAACTTATACATAAATGATAAAAACTCCAAAGTTCTATCCCTTCAAACCAGAGAACCCCCTTAAGTATTCTTTTAAAAGTTTTTGTTACTTACATCGTACACTTCCTTATAACAAGCTTTGGGTTTTTCTAGAATAATGCCTTTCTGTACTCTCTCTACTACTTCTGAATTTTTCAAACGACCATACGGCATTTTACCACATGTGAATACTTCCCACATAAGGACTCCTTAAATAAATAAAAAAAAATATTATGTTGATAACCGATATTTAACAAAAACGGTGAAAACATAAAATATAAAAGAAACGGGTTATTATACAGACATAGTCCAAAATATGATGACATATGATAAATAGCTTTGGAAGTTATCATAAATGAACTAAAAAAGTCGTTTAGAATCCCAAATACATGATGTTCTTTTAAAGATTTTTAGGAACAATATAAGGATTTTCTAAGACTAGAATACACTTACCATATGCCCATACATCAGACTTGGAAGAAAACCTAGTATAATTTAATACCTCAGGTGGGGCCCATTTAATAGGAAATTTAGAGCCACCTGAAGACGTGTACTGATCGTCCAAAACGTACCTAAAATTGACAAAAAATATATTTTTAATGATTATAAAAGATTTTGCAACAACTTTCCCAATACAGCACATACTGAATATTTGGGGCAGAGTCTTAGTTAATATTTCTAAATGACACCTAATTTTATTATCAAACTTTTAAATACCATGCATTATTTAAGTTTAAAATAATGTGGTTTGACGTTTGCGAAACTGCAGGCAAAAATGGTCACATTTATGCCAGTCACACACATTAAGGATAAACTGCGCAGTCCTGGCTTTAAGAATTTTAGAAGCGTGTGTGTCGAGGATGCCTTTGTTATCCGCGCCGACCCAGCCTGCATAGTTATCCTAAGTGTGTGTGCCTCAGCAAAACATCCCTCCCATTTTTAATTTGGTTATTTATTTGTGCAAGTGAAAATAGTTCTTCCTTCGGCTAAACCGGATGTAGATTATACTTTCGGTGCACACTTAATGTGAAAGGTACTTTAATACAATTTGCACTGTTTAAGCTCTGCCACAGTCAAAAACGAGAAGTTTTGAATAAATACTTGGAGCATATATCTACCAGAGGCAGTCTTGCCCTTAAAAAAGTTATTTTAAAAATACTTCTTGTTTTTGTAGAACACACAAAATTGTTTAAATTATTAAAACAAATGCAGACATCGCAAAAAACTGTATTAAAGAAGCAATCTTTAAAAAATAACTACTTTATACAAAGTGTTTACCTCGCAAGTCCAAAATCAGCTACTTTCACTATATTTTCAGTACCCACTAAGCAATTCCTAGCAGCTAAATCCCTATGTATGTAGTTATGTCTCTCAAGGTATGCCATTCCTTTGCATACCTGAAAAAATAATATGTGTGTAACTTACACAATTTCTTATATATATATATACTATATATATATATATTATTATATTTATATATATATATATATATATATATATATATATATATATATATATATATATATATATATATATATATATATATATATATATATTTTAAAAAAAATTTTTATAATTTTACCTTTTACATATCCAGCAAAAACCCCCTTTATTACTACTCAAAGATTGTTCTGCCTCCTCATGGTTTAGAAGTGAACCTCATATATTGGGCAAATAAAAATTGGCCATTTTTACTGCACACACCATAAAGTTGTCCCCAAATTTGTGTGTTGCAGTTTTCAAAAAAAAAAATAGTTAGAGGTGCCCTTTTTAAAAAAAATTTTTTTTAAATTTTTTTTAAAAACAAAAAAGAAAAAAAAAACAAAAAAAAATTTGACTTTTTTTTTTTTTAAAAAATTGGGGTCTTTTTTTTATTTACTTTTTTTTTTAAGGGTATTTTTTGACTTGTTTCAGAAAAAAGGGATTTGACACTTTTTTTTTTAAAACAACAAAAATTTTTTTTTTATTAGAAATTTGCAATTGTGCCCAATGGCGATGCTGTGATTGTCAATATACTTTTAACATTTATTACTACATTAATACATTTTTTAAAAGGAAAAAAAAATTTAAAAATTTTAATTCTGTTGTTTCAAAAGAAAAAAACTTTTTATTAAAACTATGAAAAGGCCCTTTAAAATAAACCAAAAAAAGTTATTAAAAAATTAAATTTTTGTTTATTTTTTGATTTAATTCAGATTTTTTAAAATATTTTGGGGCCCTAAAAAAGGGAAATTAGTTTCCGTTTTTTATTGGAAAGAAAATGGCCCCTTTTGGCCTTTTGGTGCCCGCATAACAAAAAAAAATTTCGTAAAAAAATTAAGTATAAAAATTACAAACAAGAGATAAAAAAGGGGTTAAACTTTTTCTTAAATTATTTATTTTTTTTCGTCATTCTTTGCCTTAATAAAACCCCCACTCGTCCCTTCCTTCATCTTTTTTTCAGCTACATCTATAGATCCCCGCCTTTTTTCCCCTTCACAACGCCAAATTGTCCGGAACCTAATTTTCAGCAGCTTTTAATTCATTATGATCTTTTTCCCCCTTTGTCTAAAAAAAATAATCACAATTACGCACTATAATAAATTTCATAAATTTATTTAAGTTAATACAAAACAAAATAATAAGAAAAAAATATTTTAAAAAATTTAAAATAGAATTATCAAGTTTCCAAACAGACACTTTTAATTTGTTCTATAACTGAACCACTGAAAAATAAATTTTGACACGCATATATCGACTGTTTACCACCCATACCTTCTCTCTGCAGTATCTAGAATTATGTTCAGGAGATACAAGAAAATACTTTAACAGAAAACTTAAGAAATATACTGGTAAATGGGAATAGGAAATTGTTAAATAAATTTGTATATATGAATTTTAATACAGATTTTATTACATCTGATCAAATATTTATATCTTTTTTTTTTAGGGTGGTATCCAACAATGTTGGATTTTTATTTTGGCATACTTCCCCTTATTCCCCACGACTAATCAGATCAATAGTTTCAGTTTAAGTATCGAAGTGAACGACGAAAAAGTAGGTCGTGTCGTTCGATGCATAAGTCGTGAGTAATAATTATGGAAAAAAATTGTCTGGGGTCTGTCAGGATACACGTTTCTTATATAATATGGCAAAAAATAGTAAAGTTCTTCCCGTTCAAAACGATAATCTCAGATTTGATAACAGCGACCGGAAAAAAAACATTACAAGTAACCAATCCATTTTTTAAGAAAGAATTCGATTCGGTGTTGCTAGCTTCAGATGACTTGAAGAATGAAAAGGATATCGGCCCTCTTTTGATATATGAGTCTGAACCGATGTTCCAACATAAAAATGACGAGAATGAGCATATAATCCTGTGTCGGGCCCTTGAAAAAGTCGAAAGTGAAAGGTAGTTCAGAGACTGTGCCTCATGCAAAATTACAATCAAACTAAAAAATATATATAATATGTAGCTATAAGTAGACTGGTGTTATTTTATCAGACTCTAGACTTCGAGTGCAGAGCTGTCGCAATTACTTTTAAAAAGTAATTCAATTACAATTAACAATTACTAGCATGGTTGTTAAAAATAATTCAATTATCAATTAAAACTAAAAGTAATCGAATATTTTAGCAATTACTTTATTAAAATTACCACATATATTAAACACGATACACTAAACAAATAAAATATTTATACTAATAACACGCACTCACACTATTCAAACTGCTTTCTTGGCAAGTTCAACATTTAAAAGACTTTAAAAAAAAAATTTCTTTTTTCCTACCCCCAAACACAACAGATTTTTCCACAAAAAAGTTAAAAACGGTGGCGGTAAGCATCAATCAAAAATACTAAATCGGCGCGGAGGCGGCATTTTCAAAGTGGCCCGCGTGATTCAAGATGCTCTTTCTGGCTGGCCAAAATTCCGGCAGTTTTTTCATAAAGAAAGGTAACTGAATTTTTTGTAGTAATTTAATTATAAGTAATCGAATTACTTTCTAAGTAATTGAATTACTTGGGATTCGTGAAAATCAATAACCAATTACGATTACATTATCCTATTAATTGATAATCCAAATACAATTACCTTTTCCAAAAAGTAATGAAATTAAAGTAATCCAATGACTGAGAAGTAATTGAATACGATTTTTCAATTATTTTAATTCAATGTCCGACAGCTCTGCTTGAGTGGTATAAATATATTCATATATTCTTTATATCGTACACTAATCAAAGTATGTTGATAGAGGAGATTTTTCTGAAAAATTTAGCTCGTTTACTTGTGGTGCCATATATACAATGACATGTGGTCAACACAAATTTACCTAGAGAGGTCTATAGTTTAAAACATAATTGTTAATTTTGCATTTTTCTAGATTTTTATTAAGAAAACTTAAATATTTATCCACGTTTTTTAGTTATACAAACCAATAATTTCACATAGATATAGTTTTCAAGCGATTTGAAATAATTTTGGTAAAATAGGCCGCGTTTTAATATAGGAGCCTGTGAGACTAGGCGTCCAGGGTACTGTTATTAAAATTTGGTTAAAGGTATTGGTAGTAAACAGATGATATATTCCAATATTAAAAAATATACAGGGTTCCCCATAGGTAGTCTATTACCTATTTTGATATTGAAATACATTCTATATGAGATTAGTCAGTATGTTTTTTTTATATTATTATCTTCTATGGTCTTTGGGATTTGAATCAACATATTTTTAATCGAGTAGGCACCTGTTACAAAACTAGGAAAATTGATTTTTTTAAAAGGTCATTTTTCTAATAAAGCATCATTAGGTTTGAACACAATTTAATATTTAGTTTTAATTCTCATGGATTATTCAGTTAAACAACGAGTTTTTTGTGCGTAAAACATAAAGAGTAACTTAATAGAAGAAGATGAAGGACAGTCCTTAAAAACTCAAAAAGATTTGTGAGAATGTTTAATAGCAAATTATTTCACTTTTGGGGGTTTAAAATTTGGGGTTTAAAGGCCCCACCTGCACTAGACTTTTTTTGGGGGCTATTTAAATCAAAGGTTTTTGCAACTCGTCCAAAAAACATTTAAGATCTTAAAGTCCGAATCCCTAAAGGGTCCGGGAATAGATCAAGTTTTCCTTCATCGTGTCATGAATTATTTCTTTTCAAATTTTAAAAAAGTCTTTGAAGTTAATGGCCCTTACTTAAAAGACGTAATTTTTAAAAGTTTGGATAAGTCGATGTTATAGTAAATCCCAAAGAGTGAATTGAAATTTAAATGTAATAAAATATTGGTTTTAGGTTTTTTAAAATTTTACTGAGAAATTTAAAAATAGGTAGTCTAATGGGGAACCCGTATTATTTTTTGTTAAATAGTGTCAATTGCAAGCTGTAAATTTAAACTTTATGATTTAAAAAACACTTTTAAAAACCTAAAATAAAAAAAAAAAATTTCGGTGACAAATTTACCACAGTGGTTTTCAGGTTGATTTCCAATCGCTTTTTTAGTAAATGAACTCGCCGCAATTAAAATTTTCAATTTTTAAAAAACATGGGCTTACCATGACTAAGGCCGGCAGTGGCGGTGCTGGTCGATCCGGACTCGTTTTCAATTTTGAGGCCAACCCTCCACTGTTGTGTTTATGATAGTTGATTAATTCAGGTATGAACTGCAGCAGTTTTTTCTGATAAAAAAAATTCCCCCCTTGAGTTTTGTTTAATGTGGTAGTTTTTTACATGAGGATGCGGCCTGAAAGAAAAAACAAAATAAAACGATAAAATAAAGCAATACTTCAGTAGCAAAGCAATAGAAGTTTATTAAAAATTCAATGTTTCTTCTAGAAGGTAAATTCATAATGGTCGCCATTCAGGTATTGCACGCTGGAGTAACTCTGAAATATATCCTAAGGTTTTATTCATTCATTGCGTACGATTTTTGACTCCCCCTACCCCCACGTAAAGTACATAAAATTTCTTGAACCCTTCTCACTCTTTTTATGTAAGATTAAATCTTTTTTTTTTTTTTAAAATAAAACGTTGTTAGACAAGATTCACTTACACTAAAACTTACAGTTTAACATAAATCAAATATTTTTATTATTTAGCAGATAATTTAGGTTATACTCTTTCATTACTATCAGATATAGATTATCTTTATATTAGTATTATTAGACAAATATCTAGTCTTTGGGATATTATTTTTAATTAAAAGAATTTTTTTAAAAATTTAAAGTGAGCAAACAAAAACAGTTAAACCATCAAAAACAAAATTTTTTAAAAAGTGACCAAATTTTTGTGGTTTGGGGAAAAATATATTTTTAAATTTTTTATAACACAAAAAAAAAAACACATTTAAATTTTAACATTTTTAAAAATAACTTGTAAATTATTAAGTAAGTGGTTTACCCCCTCCCCCACTAAGGGATGTATAGATTTTCCT